>JADWOT020000001.1:18061760-18134775 GCA_036345935.2 Taenia hydatigena
TCCTCACCGCCCGTTTGTCGCCGGCTGGCATGCCCGCGACAGTAAAGCCCCAAAAAACGGGTGGGGGTGGTGATGGCATGACAACTTTCCGCCAACCAATTTTTAGTCGATTTACTGACCTTTCCCACCTAACGGCAAAGTAGGTAGCACGTGCATCCTATCTGATGCAATCCGCTGTTGGATAGGCATAATGCCACTGCAAACATAGGTAGAGATAAAGAATCTTTACGGCTTTGGTAGGAATCTAGCCTGAAATATTTTGATCCGTAGTCAGACACCCTATCCATTAGGCCGCGGATTCAAGAGGTATATTTCCGCATTTCTCCTCTTCTTCCTCCACGTCATCATCTGCTGCGGCAATTAAGCAGCACACCTCCTCCCCATGTCGATCCACACTTTGCACCGGTAATGCAATAGTTCCAATTTTTTCCGTAAGTCGAATTACTCCTACTTCCAATGACACCTGTAGTAGTGGTAGTGGCTGTGTTTGCTGTAGATGCCTTCCAAAGCAGAAGTGTCAGTCGGCGACCATGAGCAATGAGGAGGGGTGGTGGTTATCACATCTGCCTTAGCAGCAACAGCAGCGATAATACCAGTATATGGTGTTTAGCATTGGGGACTTTAAAATTAAGACCTGCGTATAACTCTCGAGGGGACGTCAAGAGGTCGGTCGATTAAACTCCACACATAGTTGTGGAGTGGGTAAACAAGGTGAGATGTTTAACGACTCCTTTCGATACTTTGTTTATTCGTTTACACTACCAGTGCAGCTTGGGATTGCATAAAACAGCCGTTGCTAACATGGAATGGAGTACGCTGATTTGTGCGATGAATAACTGGAATTTTTTACTTTCTTCAATTGTGACGAAAGCGCAATCAAGTACGCTGAACCAGAGTATGCCGAAAGCAGTGCGCATCCTAAAAAACCATCATCACGAGGAATATTCGCGCAATAAAGATCAACAATGTCAGCCATCTGATCGCATGTGTAACTGGCAAGCCTCAGAATTTAGCCTGTCATCGACCTTTTACAATCCTAATTATTATCTAAACCCTACGCCCTAATATCTTAAACCTAATTTCGCTAGTCGCCTGAATTAGGCTTCGTAGCATACGAAAAACAGCAATTTTGCGCTTTATATGTAGAAAACACTAAAGTCAAAAAGATGCGCACCCACTACTTAGGTTCAGTAAACTATGCAAACTTCTACGATCGAACATGGGTGGAATTTAACCCTATTCAAAATTAGAGAGCATTGATACCTAGAAGGCTATCTCAAGAGGGATCCTCTGAGTATCAGTGCAGCATTAATAACGTAAAAACACATCGTATCGATTTATTCGATTATTGTGCATAACAATTTCAGGTACAGCAACCCCCAATGACAGTTGCAATCACTAAGAGCATCAGAACATCGGCTACGCAGCAATTTCTCGAAGGAGAAAAATCTTCAGTGCCAGCACGAAGCAAGCTATAGAGGCAAAGGTCAATCGCAAATCAAACTTTGCTTTAAAGCATTGCATTCCTTCAAGCATGTGTATCAATGGAACGATTGAAAATATCGGGAAAATCAACAAAAGAAACAAAACAAATGGTTTAATTACGAAAGTGTTAAGTGGTACTGATCGGGTTGTAGAATTTGGGGCGAGAGTGGTGTGCAATGTGGTTGGAAAGACCGAGTGGAGGTGTAGAGGAGTAGCGGAACCGGTATTGGGGGGAATCGAACTGACGCGATAGTGAGTAGTGAACTCGAGACAGAGGGACTAGACCAAAACGCAGTGGTCTAAAGCTGCCAACGGGAAGATCTATGTACGGAACTGGTGTAGCCTAATGGACAGAGCATCTGCCTTCTAAGCAAAAGGTTCCGGGTTCGAGTCTCGCCACCAGTGCTCTGTTAACGACCACAAATCCAACCAGCTTCCTGTATGTGACGTCGGTGAGAATCCAGTGATAGGTGACGTGATTGTATCCAACTCAACATCCATCCCTCCTCAAGCCCTCCCATTCTGTAAGCGGACAAATCTTCTGTTGCCGCTTCATTAACTCCTCTGACTTTAGGCTGCATGCGTGTTCGAATGAATGTGGTTCTAAAGGCATGTCAAATGACAGAAGTTGTGAAGCTCATAATGGTGTCTACAGAGATGTGACCTCGAATAGGATGATTATGTTTCGTCAGCGTTAACAGCTAACCATGGAGGCGCCTAGATTGCAATCTCCTATTGTTCCATTAATCGATCGCTCTTTTGTATTCTATCTGTTCGCTCAGTGAACTATAGGTCGATGCTCATTACAAAGCATTTACGCAGGATGGATTAGGGTGGATTCGATATAAGCTAAGCGCATGTTAGCAGCTCCTTGGAGATTTCGATTGCAAGTGTAGACACGATAACAGCGCATTTACAGGTGAAATGCGAGGTCGAGAACGGTAGTGGCCATAGGCCAGCGACCCAATTTGACTTATTTCTCCACAAGTCAATAATGACCTTAATAATTAATATCTAGCTGGCGTCTGAGATCGCAAGTTGGATTGCAAATCTTCCCTGCGGAAGTGCAAAGGGTCTACCAGATGGGTAATACAGCATAATCGTAATGCCTCTACCTATTCTCTACAAATCTGATTCAAATTATAATACAACAACAGCGACATCCGCCTGTGCAAGCAGGCTGCGTATACATTGTATGCTTGCTTGTTTATTTGTGTATAATGCAGGAGAGTCGATAGAACACAATGTAAAGGCGACATTGTAAAATGGATTAAGTGCCCGAGCTCATTGGGTGGCGAGTTAGTCTGACTGAAACTGGTGAAATTATTCGTCCCGCAGGTAGGCTTGGGACTTAAAAAGGCAGCGAAACTCTAGCATGGATGGATCAGTATGGGTGGGATGGAAGTTGAATACACTGACGTGCGGCGTGGCATAAGAGACGAGGGATGACGGAAAAGTTAAGGTTGAATGGCAGATGTAGTCCAGAATAATGGGTGGATGTGCTTTGGGCGCGAATGATGAGATGGTAAGATGTGAAACGCAAGTCGAAGCGGGCCTTGCATGGAGTACATTACGTTGAAGTCCTTTCAGTTTGTGATTTGCACTTCCGTATCTGATTCTTTTCACCCCCGATCTTGGCTCAAAATGTGCGAATTAGAGGGGATTCGGAAATGGCCAGTAGTAAGGTAGGTTCATGTATGAGTCGAGATCTGTCTGATGTCTCCCTTTGGGGATCTCCGCCAACTTTTGTGATGCATATGCATTCCCACTCACAGGATTTACCGAATAACTAGCGTGAATACAACTCGACTGCTATGCATAGAGCGCTTTGATTGAAAATCACAATACCTAGATCGCCTACTCGTAATTTTTTATTCAGCTTCATTCAAATCATTCGACTGTGCCATGTTCATGCTACTTTCGTGACTTCTGTTCTCCGTTGCAGGGCCTTAGTGACGACTTGACTTGGACCAGGTGGAATTCCTCCAAACTGCTTGCGCCATGGTTAGGAAAATAAACATTACTACTCCTCTCCATCCCACTCGGAACCATGAGCCCTGTCTTTACCAAATGCTGGTAGCCGTATCTCTCCTTTTCCTTCGGAATTGATGCTAGACCAAATCTTTAGTAGAGTCATATAAATCATTACTCCGCACTACTAAACTGGCTTTGGTCTCCTTCACAGCTCTACTTGTCTGATTAATTAGGCTAAATGGTACTTAAAGCACTGTACCAAAGTGTGTCTCTTCCCAATTGTATTATCAATCACATGATTCTGTGTTTCACTGGTTCCATCTTGAAGTCGTTTAAAGAACGAGATCTTTGAGTAGCTATACTACGAGATTGCTGAGTCAGTTTTATCTAAAAAATCCGTTTCTTTAGTTAGCTCCGGTATTCGCCAATGAACTTGATGCAAAATCAAAGCAACTAAATTTTGAGCGGGTTCCATGTCCCCTTCTGAGATCCAAAAATGCTTCTTAGAGCATGGCTGGTGGACAAAAATACTTCCTAAACTTGCTTTGCATCCATGTTAGCACCGTTCTTTGACATTCCTATGCACCAACAAATAAGCCGCGTGCAGTTAATCAACAACTTTTATCCATGTAGTGTTTTTTACAAATTACGCAGTGCTGTTTTTTTGCGATTGCTTGCTAATCTAATGAATCAGCTACTCTTGATCTCTTGACAGCAATTTCAGTGGCATTGGAGCAAGTCGATGGCTTTCTTTCCTGTGAGGAAAGCTCTCATTTTGGTATTTAAGTCTGCTTTTGTCATAATCTGGCTCAAGCGAATTCCTTTATAAAAAAATAATGGAATTCAGTTGCGCCATAATTATTCGGGACGAAATCATCAGTCCTTGAAATGACTGATTTAGACAACGTCAAACGCCTATTTGTGGTGGGTAAAGGCCATCTGCATTGCAACCGTTTTGGTATAACCGCTAAATGAATAATTGCATGTGCTTAATTTTGTCTACAATATTTAGAGCACAGTTAAGGCGTTCCATTCAATTTGAAATAATTGTCCCGGAACATTAAATAGATGGATATTCACGATTCCATTTATTAAGATGGTGCAGCTGATAATGAATTTTGCCGGCAATCATGCTGGCTGATTTTGTACGCTGACTGAGCCCTTTTTGCGAGGGTAAATTGCGCTGTTCACTTCTTCCCACCTACAATAAACAAAGCGAAGGAAGCTGAGTTGCTGATCCAACCATGCAGTCCCTCAATTGCTTACAAGCACTTTTATAGTGTACCAGCTGATAATGTCGACTCCGCCTATCACTAAACAAGGTTTCGACCTTTACAACCATGGCATGCAATTTCGTAGTGCACAAAAATTAGGCGTGATAGTGGTGACACCAACCAGTAGAAAGTATGAATAACTCACGCCTGTAGCATGGCGCATACATTTGCTGCCTAAATTTGCTCTACATCAGTTTTTGATGTATTATGCCATATTTTGCAACGATAGGCTCTGCTTATCCTGCTAGAAATCTCGTCTGCCTCAATGACTCAATTGTCGAGAGTTCTGTCGATAGACCACTTCGAAACAGCTACTGAACTGCAAAAGGTCACATCGTATTGATGCAGCCTATTAAGGCTTGAGCGGTTTAGCTCTCCATCTAATGGCAAATCTCAGCTTCCCAATTTTCTGTCTGCTGCCCATTTTGAGTCAGAGAAATTCGAAGTAGATTTAGGATGGTTTTATGTGCGGTCTTCCCCTTCAGTTTGAATTATCGATAAATGGCGAACCTGCCTTCATCTGAACGCTCTCTTTTTCTTCCCTTTATCTCTCCTTTTTATTTAGTTTCTTTATTTTTCTTTTATAGTTGATCCAGCTTGCTAACCAGTCAACCAATTTCGTTCGTCGACCTTTCATAGCATCGGCGTTAATGATCCAAAAATAGACCATTGCAGAAACTATCAGCACAAAGTCTGTCATTCTGCTCTTTGAATATACAGTTCTACATTCTGCATGTTCCCTGGTCAGCAAATAATATCCATTACGCTTCATACCTCCGCCAGTCTGTAATTTAATTAGCTCTGAAGTATATGCACTGAAGAATATTTTAAGGAATGAATAAAGAGCTTTTCTAATCCTTGCCCACTCAAGTAAAATGTTGAGCTGAATTTCGAGTTGAAATGCTTTCAGCAATTACTGCTCCACGGCACTTGAGACGAATTGCGCCCTCATAGATGCGTACGAAATGGGACTCATCTCTTGGTCGAGGGGAGTCCGCTAAGTAGACTTCGCAATTAGTTGGGTATTGTAAGAGATTGTAACCCTACTACTGGTCGCAAAGGCGATCATTCTCAAATCAGTTACCAGAAATGGCAACTTTGCACTTGTGTTAGCTTTCGCGTTAATGTTTCTTTTCCAATGTTTGCTGCAAACTGTCGAGACTTCCCTGACTTCCAGGTTTACTTACGACTGAAAATACGTCACTCTATTACTGCGAGCAGTGAAAGTTGAAAAAAAACGCATTCGTGCACCCAAATTTAGAGAAAGGGTTGATGTGCGATTCGGAGAAAAGCCGTTTGGCATTCGTTTCTTCTACAGGGACGGAAATGCAGGATCAAATTCTTAAGGAAGTGAATGGACTACTAAAACTCACGTGGAGGAACTAAAGTACAGCAAATGGATATGCCACAATTCTGACAGTCATGTGTTCTCTTCATTTTTAAAGCCATTCACTTGCTTAGGCATAAAAAAGGAAGAAAGTTGAATAAGCAAGGTACAGTTCTGAAACTGCCATTGTATTGGTTACCGTGAGAAGAAAGTGCGTTAAATGACCAATCACCCAACATGTATCTACATGGATTCCTTTAATCACATGGGAAGGGACATGTACATCTCTCTGTGGAAAAAAACTGGCCTTATTACTGACTGTGCACCATCAAAAGACTACAGCTGTAGTATAATCGATTAAAGAGAAAGTATGCGAGGTGGTTTTCTTTATTTGACACCCTCTAAAAGTGGAGAATCTCGAAGAGAAGTGTATTTTCTAAGGACCTACGATCAGTCTATCAAGTAGCATTAAACTACTCTGGGACAATTGCAAGTATTTTTGGGAGACCAGCGAAGTGTATGATTAAGGTAACCATTGATCATGGCATCACTATGCAAGATGCCAGTTATTGAAATCAAATCTGACCTTGCAATTTCTTTTTATCAACGCCGTGAGCATCATATCAACACTTCTAGCCCCTGCCTTTGCCAAAACAAAATACTGCATTAGTTCTTTGCATCTACTTCTGGCACTTTGATTTCCATTGCCAGCTTCAAGCTCATTCTGAAGCAGTGCCCACGGACACGCATTTACAAATGCCTCGCACTATAACCCCTATTCTTTTAGCCCATAATCATTTAGTTTTTTTTGGTGCATATTGACAAGACGGCCATGTTCTTCGCGCTAAAATATTACTAGGCGCCACGTCAAGTTAAGCAATTAAAAAGGTTTTGTTTTTCCATAACAGAAATGGAACGATTTTCGTGCATTCCCTGTAGGTTTGGCTACCGGTTATTCTCTTGCTTCTAAAGTCACAAGAATAGATTCAAACTTTCCCATGTTATGATAAAGGCTTTTCATTTTTACAGCTATGCATTAAACTCTGTTTTGTTTTTTTTTAATCTTATATGGTAATCCGAAAGATGTTTAATATTGTAAAATAAATAAGTTGCTTATCTGCTCGCTTTTTTGTTACCTGAGAAATCGAACCTTGAATTGTGGGATCGTGCTCGCTCAGCAACGCTTCTGTAAGGTGATGGACACCCATTTTATAGAGCTGGGGTGGAAAATAGTGCAGTAGTACTATGCCATCAAAAGAGAATCTGGTTCCGCGCAAAAATACGCGAGTCTCTTTAGACACTTCTCATTGATAGCCACAATTTGAAATGATTACTGTATTCTTCTTTGTAACTTTAATATTGCACTTTATCAGCGTTTTTACCACACCACCCGGCGTTGTCGAATTCGCTGATAATGGTTTCGCTTCCAGAATCATCAGTGACTGTTTGTTAACCATGCTAGACGCCAGCCACGTCGCACCATACGCTACTGCCTCTCCCAGGCTTATGGACTTAGTAAACATATTACCACTGAAGTAGTCCTGCAGTAAATGCTGCACCTTCAAAATATGCGTCGATCAGCCCACCGCTTATATCTCGCCGACATTAACCTTATCCAACCCCGTTTCTCTCAGCAACTCGTTTACTATAGTCGAAATTCTATCAAAGTGATAAGAGCACAGTAATTCAAAACGGGACCTTAAAATGGGTTCAGAGAAATCTCTGTCCTCAGAATCGACGCCTGTGCGCTTAAGCAGACTCAGCGTTCTTTTTGCATTTTTACACGCCTTTCCGAGACGACAGATGGCTTTTGTGCTGGTTGTCAAATCTAGTTCCCCACAGCTTTGCTTGAATGCCCCCCACAGTAATCCATTAGCTGAGAATCAAAGTCACCACCACCCGGGTACGTTTCACGGTTATCTGCTTTCACCCCAAATTTTCCATTTTCTACATAGACATATCAAATGTACCACCATCCAAATCAAAGACGAGCACACTGTGTTGCCTGCTGATCCTCTTGTCCAAACCGTAAGAAAGAGCAGCTGACATAGGCTCACTAATGCTGCAAAACATATTGTAATCCGCTATTTTGTCTGCATTAATAATTGCCTGACGTTTATTGCTGTTAAAATGCGCCAGAATGGTGATCACAGCATTTGTTACTTCGCCCAGGTAAGCTTCTATGGTCTTCACCATCTCAAGCAGCACCATGGAGGAGGTGTGCTTCGCATTGAAATGACTTATCTTACCGCAGCACTTTAATTTTAATCTTTGATTTCCCGTTTGAATATATTGCTTTAAAATGGCTAGTGCTTCCTATCACTTTGTACTGCCAGACGCTTCACACCAGTTTAGCCTAGTTTCTTGTGACATCACGAGTGAGGTGTTCTTCACATGCGAATGCAATGTATCTCGGTGTTTTGCGGTAACCCAGATCATTAGCAACTTGTTTATTTCATTTATTAAAATTGTTCATTTATTCATCTACAGCCTGAATAGCTGAGGCTTTACATTCCTTATTTACCCCTTTTGTTATCCTTCTCAAACTTCAGTTAAAATTTCTACTTCTTCTTGTCTTCTGGTAAGTGATGGACTAACCTAATTGCTTACATATGCACACAGTGACAAACATCAACCTCTTACCCATGCAGTTAGTCATCCAATCGCTTTTGCCTGTTCATAGATGGAGAGGCTGTCACGAATGCACCCAAATGTGTTCGTGAAAACGACCAAGTAAGCGATGCTATGTAAAGCGTTTTTAGTTGATAAACTATAAGGTCATCTTTAGTCTATTCTTGACTTTTGGCTGAGTGGGATCCAACATTTTTGCTCCTCTTTAAATAGACACTTAATTATCCGGTGATCACACCTTAACTAAGCGAAGCCTGTTTGTTGCAAATTAATGAATCATTTTTGCTTTATTTTTCAAAGCAAAGCTTCGTTCGTGAAGAAAACCCATGCTAAATTGCATCGAACCAGATGGTAAGGAGACATTTGAGCGGCAGTCTCATGTTACTACAACTCTGTAAAAGTTAATTCACTAAGGAAAAACTAAAGGCGAACGGCGAAAAAAAACAAACTGAAACAAAACAACTTTATCAGCAAAATTAACTTCAAGCCCTCTCTACTCTCGGGCGGGTCCTTGACCAGTGCATTTTGCATATTTAATCTCCTTGAGAGAAGAGGAAGTACTGACGACAAATTAACAAATGATAGAGCCATGCAGTTTGGGTCTTCTCCATCACAAATAATTGCAAACGATGGAAGAGAACAACGAGGAAGCATTAACGCGGCCTTTCTCTCCTCAATATAGACTAAGCAAAGTCACATGTACCTAATCGTAAAATTACGGTGGTATTTTTCACTTAATTCACGTCAATCGCAGTCACATGTACATTAAAAACCTAACTAGCGCGCCATTTCCTCCCTTTATCTAACCCTAATTGCGACCGCATACACATGATGAATTTCACAACAACAGGATTTCTTTCTGTGTGTGTAGGAGATTCGCATTTACGTGTAATTTACTTATTTTATCTACAGCGGCATTCTTTCACCTAATGCTAGTGAATTTCAGTATTTCCTGCATTTCCTACAAACGGATTTTGATGTTCGTCCCGCCAAGTTGATATCTATGCGTCCCAACTGCCGGTCCTTCTGTGCATTTTACCTAATTTTACATTCATCTACCACGTTCTCTAGCACTATTACTTAACTTACACAACTCTCCATACAAGCGCGCGCTACACCGAACCCAAGCGCCCCTGTTACCCCTTGTAAGCGATTCAAAGGATTACCTGTTGCTTCTCATTGATGGATGAAAGTGGTAGAAGCAGACAGTGAGAAGATGGCTTTGATAGCGTCAAACGGACTTTACGATTTCTCGACAATGCCCCCCGGACCCTGTAATATTGTAGTCGACTTCCAACAGCTGATGCAGATAGCACTAGTTGGTGTTTTTCTAATATCCGAAATGCTCTGCCTCGATAACATCCAAGAGCGCAGAGTCAATCTAGAAATAGTGCTGGATCATCTGCGAGATGAGGGATTGGCCTTGAAACCAAAGAAGTATATTTTCTTCCCCAACTCGTCGACTCCCTATGGCAAATAGTCTCATTAAATAATATGCTGCTATCCCCGCATAGAGCGACCGCAACCCAGTCGACAAAAGAATTTATAGTGGTAGGCTGAGCCTGACGAAGTGCTTAATTAGCTAATGCGAATGCTCTACTCCACATCAACCCATGCCTTACGGAACTTTGAGGCCAGCGCATTACCCTTTATAATGGGCACAGATTCACGTGATGTAGCCGCAGGTGATGTACCATCTCAAAGGGGCAAATAAGGAAGGGAGCCTGCCTTCGCCTACACAGGCACAAGGCTCAGCGAAATTATTGAGGCAGAAATGCGCAGCAATATCCGTAGCATTGATTAAAGTAGACTTTTTTACCGGCTTCTAAGAAGAAAGGCGGAATTGCGATGATTTAGTAAGTGTCCTAAAATTTAAGCTTATAGTGCTACTTGCTCTTCGCTAGGCTTTCAGTTCTTTTAAGTGACAGTGGGATCAATTTTACGAAGGGCAGAAATATCGAGGAATATTTTGCTAAAAGAATAGATCGCGATAACAATTGCCAAATTGAAAAGTGGTAGCCCATGCCAAATTTCCTTAAAGAGCGGCTCTCAGTTAGTAAGATGGAAGGCCAGTCAGAATAATGAACGCTGGCTTTGGCCAAGCAAGCTATTATTTGGCAGCATTATTGGCAGCGTCGTTAACGCTGCCCCCAGGGACACCCCTCTGAATGGCATTCATATTTCACTTCCATCTGTATATCTTACCGAGGCATTCCTACAGACCCAGTAGAGCCCACCTACAAATAAGCGATTCCTACTCGTATCAGTAAAAGGCTGCAAGAAAGATAATTGATCATAAATTTTACCTCCTCATTTTGTGATTTTTCAACCACACAATTACTTTGTTGGTCCGTTTTTTCCACCTTTTATCCATATCCTTCCTTCATGTTAAGGCGGACACTTTGCAGTGGAACAGAGATGTCTCTCGATGGCCAAAAAGCGTTCAGCTCAGAGAACAACATCCGGAAAAGAAAATCAAAGACGGGTTCTATTGATAATGCGGAGCAATTTAAAGCACATAAGCATTGGTAGACCTTCTCATTCTCCTCCACCTCCTTTACATGCATTATTATGTGGGAGTGTCAGTCAAGTTGAAAAAGTGCAAATGACACCTGCTCACACATTGTTTGATTGCGCCTTTCAAGCACGGAGCACCTATTGAGCCTCGACCTCGTTACACAACAGTAAATTTAAATCTGTTAGATGAGTGGATTGTACTCAGAATGCTTTGCGTCCAACCAAAAATGCGTAATCCTCCTAATAGGTTTAGGTCATAGGCTTACGTTAAATACGCCTTTATCTTTTGTGCATATTATCATCACTACTACCCATTGAATGGTTTCGTGAGACCCTTTTGCTTCTCGTCATCTTGGAAAAAGCAATTTTAAGAGGGCCGGTTGCTAATAATCCTTCCCCTGGGGCCCTCTCATCCATTTATTCAGTCATTGCAGTGGTCGGTAGGACTGCGGTGGTTCTATCAAAGGACAGTTGCGCTGGCAGCCAAGGATGGCAGCGTGTGACGTGCGGCTCCACCTTGGAAGAAATCGTTAGAAAAGAGTTGGACTGTGACTGGGGTGGTGGATCCTCCGAATTGTAAGAAAGGAGAGCGTCTATGCACAGAGATGCAAATACCTTCGTGGTTGGCATAGTTTATTCATTAACGGAACTCTGATTTTGCTCCTACTTACGACCATTTAGCGTAGCAGTCGAGGCAAAGGGGGCAAGCGCCACAGAAGGGTGGCAAATATACCAAGTGTGTACTGCGATCGTAGAGGCGAAGGTATCATTTCTTGGGAGGAATGCTGATACTCAAATGTTAACAAATTTTCTACATTTTGCCTGCACACGCTCTTCTTCCCTGTCTACAATCAAATTATGAAGCATGAAATTGGCCGATTTCTGCACTCTAGTCAAGTACTTTTACATCTTAGTATTTTCCACTAAAAGCCTGTAAGCTTACATATGCAAATATTACAAAGCTGTCAAACAAAAGTAAACAAGCAGTTTGCATAAGAATTACCGTGTTCTTTGAGCATCACGCCTTATGGTAAAGCAAGTCAAGGACGAGATCGTGTAATCAAAATCACAAATACTAGTCGTTTGTTTTCTACGAAAAAATATAAGAAATGGAAATAGCTCTACTGCAATTTGGACAACAAAATGGCACTGTAAATAATAAGGTAATGGTCCTAAGGCAGTTTTGTCAAAATCCAACGGAAACGTAGGCCACTGCCATCACGCAGCAATAATAAATTGGTTCACTGTATCGCACAATCTATTGCGCACTAGCTTTGGCAACTGTCGTCCTCTGATCTGACAAGCAGCTGTTTCGGATCACATCAAGAAAACCGCAAACACTCCTGTTTGTGTATCAAATAGAGGATTTATTGCATGCGGATAAAAAACAGAACAGCATCAGTTCAACCCACCGATTCAAAAACTACCCCACTGATCTATTATGTCAGAAAACAATTCTTTGATCTTTCATTCATTCTTTTATCTTTGTCCTTGCATACCTTGCACAAATCACCCACCACTGTGCAGATTAGCTGCTCATTAAGGCCAATGGTCTCACAATACACTGACATGCACTAATGCAGCCTGCACAAAATAATTGGTAGCACCTTCAGATTTTTACTGCCCTTTAGTGATACAGTATCGCAGGGTCTAGTGAGTAAGCATTAATTACCATGCATCAAAAAGAAGACAGTTTCAATATGAATCATCATTTGACCAGGGCAAACCTAATCGTTAACGGTTAATTAAACTGTTATACGGTGCAGTACATCAGAAAAATTACTTTGGGTGGAATCAATGTTGGGTAGGATCGGAACGCATTTCTCTGTGCATCGAATCTCTCCCACTCCCTTCCACTCTCTTCCACCATGTGCTGGCTGCACTTATGGAGCTTTTATGCCAAACTTGACACCAAGAAGTCATGACATTAGAGCCTATGACCAAACATTCGGAAGGTCCCTTTGCTTATCCATTAAATTCATCGCATACTCTTTCGCAAGTTTCGCCAAACTCAGTGTTCTCTGCACTAAAATGCACAACTATAGGCGTACAAGGTGATTCGCCACGTTCAAGAACTCTGTCTTAAGACTTGCGCATTTGGCTCGTGACCATCATAGCAAGAGCCTTCCAATTTTCGATGCACCATGCGTATCGACTTCTGTGTGCTCGAATACGCACACATGCACACAAACAAAGGTGTGCATTTGCGTACAAGTATTTGCGCTTATGAATAACCGAAATAATAATCTAATCAAATCTAATCTGAAGAATAACAAAACAGTTGGTCAAATCATGTAAATCACATCACGTTTATAGCATCTAACATATGTTTGTCGTGCTTCAGCAATCTTGGATCTACTTTGTTCACTTCGCTAAACGTCTCACACAACATTGGGGCGGTTATTGTATCATCAGAACTGTAAGAGGGATTACAATACCTATTAACTATTCTTGCCTAATGCCTTCTTAACTGTTAAAAGCAACAAAAGGTCTTTCTTTTGAACCCTAATGCAGTCAGAACTCACAATTCGTGCAGCCTATGTATTGCTTCGTTCCTAAACTTTGAGTTGCGCCACACAATTTCTTCGAAATACATTATTATAAGTTTGCCTACTAATCAGTTATTTAAATGCAGTGTTTGGTCTGCATCACATCCATAGCTTTGATCTTTTAAGCAAATTCCTCCTCAAGTTGTGCTGAATTTTATATTGCTCTAGTTCAAATGATGGAGGATAGTATTTGCTGTATTGAATGCTTCGCAGAACATCCGACCTGAGAGGCAATGTTTTTTTCACATGGCTTCAGAGCATTTCTGTAGGTGCTTCTTCGTCTATCGGGCTTATTCTACTGCAGAAGCTTATTTTAACGCCTTGATTTCCTTCTCTCCAACTTTTCCTATAACACTGCCTTTACTCATTCCGCGATACCACTTTTACAGGTGCGACCGCCTTTGAGACAAGTCTTATGCGGTGTTAGAGTATTTAATGACCTTTATTCACGTTCATTCGCCCATAGTTTAGTAATACGCACACTTTACTGATCTAGATGATTTGCTGCAATTCAGCACGCCTGGCCGATTTCCCGCCCACCTGATGTGTATGGCAAACTGTTTGTCCGCACGCATCGCTGGCCAAGCCGTTATATATATAAACAGCTATCTTGCTGCATTTCTAAATAACAGGCAGAGTGGCTAACTCCTTTGCCTTCTGTCTATTAAATTAGGCAGCTAGCTGGATTTTCGTCTATTTACATATCTGCCTATTTGACTGTTTGGCCGATGCGGAGGCAAGTTAATAGATTGATCACTTACCTAAATTCCCTTGATGTCTTTTGGCTGTGTAGGCGGCCAGTAATCTGGCCGTCCAGATTAGTTGCCTTCCATACGTGGCCAAACAATTTGATAACTACCGAGATGCATATGCACGCAGTTTTATGTTAAAATGGACAAATTATGCATTAGCCACATTAGCCACGTAGTGCCAGTGTTTAGTATGAAATCGAAATTGCAAAAAACACATGGTCTAGCCCGTTTCCTTCTGTGAGCATATATTGGTGGATTTAAAAAGCCTTCAGTTAACGGTTTAACTATCTTTTGATGAGTTTTAGGAAACGGAAAATGGGTAGAAGTACTACTAGCTCAAAACGCATTTATATTACCGGAAACGACTTGCTTATTAGCTAGACCTTTTCCGAATTCCTAAAATAATAAAGTACCAAGAAAAACAAACATACAAAATTGTAGAATTTTGATTGCATGTTTCGTTAGCGTTCACATACATATTTTTTAATTAAATGCCTCAAACCAATCACATAGCCAACAAGACAGCCAGAGGGCAAAGATATTGTACCTCCCAACTTAAAATCACCTGGCAGTTTAATAATAGCGCATAAAGCTTTTTATAAGGAGGGAAACAGCTATTGTGGTGTGTTGCACTCCATTTCTATGGATATTAGTATATCATGGCAGAAGCTTAGGTCGGTCTATTAACTTGTCAAGACTTTTTGTGTCCAGTGCCTCTGACCCTTGCTTTCAGTTCTCTACGTTTGTAAATTTTGGCACTTTTATTAGACCTTGAAATTACAAAGTGTAAGAGCATGAGAGAATGGACTGTGTTGGATCACTTGGAGTTACGCCATATTAGTGGACGAAGTTCGTCTCATCCTAAAGGGCCTTACCCTGAGCAAATAGATAAAATTTTTTCTTTCCTATTATTGCAATAGTACTTCATCTACGAGGGTTAATCCATTTTTCATTGTCAAAATTCATGTTTAAATTAAAGTCAAAGAAAATTTGTTGGAAATCCTTTGCCGAAAGTGCAGTTTAACCATCAGTGGTAAGACCTAAATTTTTGAAATCGATACGATTTAGACGCATTAGGAAAGTAACAAGAGATGAAATAGAAGTCTTAGTAGGTAGTCGACGTTGGTATTTGACGCTGTATCTTAGTTCTAACATCCCTGTGCATTTTGAAAGAGCGTGCTCCTGTTTATAAGCATGCCAGCGCCGTCAATGACTTTGCTCAAGGTGGGCTGCTTTATTTTATGCCTAATTTCAAACCCCGCATAGGCGTCGGGACATCTCACCTATGTCAAATCAAGACATTATAACCCTCACCGCAAAAAAGCTTGCAACCAAATGACGAGTAGAGATCCTTCTAACCACAATCCTAACAGTGGCACTCATAGGCTTTCAGGCCTCGATTATCTGCCAGCATGAAGTTGAGAGGACGTTTACTGTCTAAACTCGATTTTCTATGCGTTGTCATGCAACATTTCAGCATATTTTTGCTTAATTCTGAACCAAAATGTCCTTGCTACTAAATTAATACTCAGGAGCACTTGTTTCAGCACTTGTTTCGATATGCGCACAGGTAGAGCTAAGGACAAGCGAACGTCCAGCTGAGGCTGGTGGTTAATGAATGAGAAAAGGCAGCTTGTTAAGGTCCTTAGGGCGCAGCGGTACAAGTTCTGCCGGCAGTGGTGGCTAAAGCATGAGGCACAATGTGGGCAGGGACAAGGCAACCCAGCTACCATCGCAAAGCCAGAATATGTCAACTACATTATAGACCTTGTTCAGTGATTTATTTTGGACCGACTAAGCAGGCAAGGCTGGACGACAAAGTGCTTCTGGGGTAGTATGCCGTAAAAGGCCCTAACAAATTGCGCACCGACCATACCTAGTAACGATTTGAAGGTCAATAATGACTTGGGCACAGCTGTCCTCATTTGGCCATAAAGTAGCGCACAAGAGCTCAACAATTATCGTGCCCCTGCATTCTGGCAAACAAAGCACAGCGTTATTTGTTGACTTCATTTCATTCCTTCAGATCGGCTTAATCGGAAATAAAGCAATCGGTTTTTTGAGGTCGGAAGATTTTAATAGCGTAAAGATGAGGGACAGCACAAGAATAAAAAAATAAACTCTTACATTTCAGAATGTAGAATGAGCCTACGTCCAGCGTCTATTTCGATTCCTTGGCTCTGGTTCTCATTATTGTTAAATCTTTGCCGCAGACAAACTGAGGTCAAAGAGTTTTCTGATTTGAAACTTAATGGAGGATGGCTTATACATAGGAATCTTAAGTCACTTATGTTTGTCGAGCGAATAAAACACTTATCCCCATTTGGCGACCGGAATACTATAAGTTAATCTGTCCAATTAGAAATATTATAGTTTTGTGGAATTTTGGCCAATTTTATGAAGCAAGAATATGGTACAAACGAAGCGTTTCTGGGTTCAGACAAATGTGTTGCATACTTGTGCATCTGACAGCCTGTAGTGAACGTGCAGTTCACTAAATAAGACGTAAGTCACTGAGTGGAGGGCAGGAGCTTTTGCGGCTTTGAAGCAGATAAACATATCCAATGCATGAGGAGAGCTTTTCTAAAGTATGAAAAAAATGAGCTGAAAGTAAAGTTATCGATGCTGATGATGAATTTCAATCCCGTGGTTGTTAATGGAAGGTTAACATTTCCTGATGAAAATTTAAAGGAAATATTAGGGCGCCGCAAAATAATTCATCGGTGCCATTATATGACGATCGCCAAACAAATAGTTGTTCCTCTTTCGGATGTCGTTAATATAGCCATCGACCTGAAATACATTCAGCGTAAGTTAATAATGCTTGACACATGATACACAATTGAAATATGAAGCAGTATCGAATTTCATAACTTCGGTAAAAGGTCCATGACTAGCAGTCAGCTGGCTAAGAGAAAAAGGTTTACAGTTTGCGACCACTTTCATGTAGTTTTCGCATTTAGCTAATGACATGCTCGACTGAAGAGGTTAGTCTTGCCCCACCTCCAGGTTCAACGAAGTGTACGCGATCGGATCTGAGATATTGTTCATTGCCATTCTTCGCTCACAACGTCACCGCAGCTGCGTACTACGTGCGCTCACTGATGCCGACAATCAGTGAAACGTTTTCTCTACCGTTCTGGGATACACATGGGTACCTGGCTGCTCAATGCAGGAGGCCCAGCGAGCATGCCTGCTGTACGGAATCCTGCAAAAATATACAGGTTTGTCGTGTTGAGCTTTGACAGCCTTTCGAGTAGTGTTGACACCTACGCTGAGGTAACTCTTCATGTATGCGTGCCGTGCGAGCGTATCTAGCCCAAAGCAAACCCGTGTTAATTGACCACCAACTTATCCTACATCATCGTACTCCATGTTGAGATGTGGTAGAATGACAACCGCGTTAAACGATGATAGAGCTACTCTTATTCATAAAAGGAAGTTGCATATGGAAACAAATTGCTTGGTCTCACTCGCCACCTCCGCATCCTAACGCCTTTCGTAGCAGCGTCGAGGGCCGTATTTATCCTATCTCTGCCATTTAAATAATCACCCATGAAATTGGAAAGTAATCAGTGCCAGAGCCAAGTGTTAGCATTCGGCACTAAGTCTAACGCTGCAACGTCAAAATATGTTCAAACTCTTGGCAATATTTTTGCGCTGGAATTTAGCATTGATGTGCTGTTCGCTCACTTTTCATCACTCCAAGCTACCATATTCAAATCTACATAATCAAATATGCATAATGCGGAACCGCTCATCCTTGCATATGCATCATCCGCTCCCAATTTCTGAAGTACTTGCCTTTTACTACTACCCCTCTACCACACACCGCTCCCGCGCATGTCGATACTGAGTCGACTTTCAATTGACAGACGCTCATGGGTGACTATATTGGGCAAAACCTTGCTCTGGTGATCATTCGCCCTACCCTCCCTACGAGCCAAAGCTGTTTCTACTGTTCACTCACACTTCTCTGCCATCCTTGAAGCAATTCTGTTTTTTGGTAAATAAAGCAGAGCAAGACTAATGCAATCCGCAACATAGTGGTGAAAGTGGCCCTGAGCGGGGCCGTTTGAGCGTTCGCACAACAGTCACTATGTTCCTAATTGTCTATTAATCGCCAGCAAGGCAAACTAGCTGCCGAAGTCGTAAAGGGTCCACCTCTGACGCTTGAAGACATAAACTACATCCATGGAGATAACATTCTTGCGTTTCGAGTGCCCAATGTAGGTAACAGCGCAGCGAATAGCGTTCTTTAAGACAATCTTCAGTACACCTCGGATCTCCTCGTAGATAAGGCCAGAGACATGTTTTACACCACTGTGGCGTGCCGAACGTCGAATGGCACAAATGTTGTCGCGTAGAACCTTCCTATGGCTCTTGGCGCCACCTTTTTTAAGACCTTTTTCGTCTTTGCCACGACTGAACACTGCCCAACCCAAATGAAGAGCAAAAAGGAATCGAGTAAAAGTGCTCCGTAAATAGAAAGAACGTACACGCGAATCAATTTACATGCATTTCCGTGTTTGACCATCACCACTGCACTGGCCTATCAAAATCTTCGATTCAATTATTTCAAATCATATCTGCTTCATAGTATTTTCAGTAATACCCGCAAATACAGAAAACTCCAACCAAATTGCGATCCTTATTGCCAAGATTTTTATTTATTACAATTAAAGCCATGCACATTCAGACCTATAAGTACACATATGGGACCGCCGCAATAATAAAAGAACAGATACTAAGAATTAAATGTAAAGTGTAATGTGGTAAAGAGTATGTCATGTTATGCGAGGTCACGCAGCAGAGCTTAAAGTGTTTATAGTAATTCAAAAGTTGACCCTTGGCAGCCGTGTATTTAGCCAAGCCGTTGAGCAACTTGAATATGTCCGAGTTTATCGCACCTCGATTGCCCTTTCGTTGACTTTCAAATGATGAGCATCGCTTCCTTATTCTACATAACATGGCTGTGAAACGAAGGAGTAACGAGCTGTCTTTTCTGGGTCCCACTGATAGCTCTCAACTCGTTATTCCTGCCCAGCATTATGTATCGTCAAGAACAGACAACATTTCGCAAAACGATTTCGGGTACTTGGCTGATTGTTGATACTTATTTCAAAAGCTAGTTGAACAGGCATGATACGCTGTTAGGGTTGCTGCTCCACCGTCTTTGGGAAACATCGATTTGAATTCTCACATCCACACTGCGTGTTAAGAGGATGCGAGTTCTAGGCTAACCTTGCTGTCCGGTGGCGAAGGACGGGTTCGAGCACGTCACAGATTGGATTAAATGCATCGGTTGAGTGAAACACTTTCAACCACTAGAAAGAAACAGTTATTATAACAGCAACGAATGCCTAATAGAGACTTGTAGTTAGGTACAATACGGATGAGCGAATCATGCGCACTCATGGTTTGAGTGGGACCATTTGAAGGTAAGTTTATTTAATCTCCCAGTCAAGCGTACGATGTACGAGAAGTATATCAAGAATCGCACAGGTGGCACATCAGAAAGTCACAGAAATTCATGGCGCTGAATTTTCTGATAGCATCAGTTTTAAATTTCCTGTAGAGCTATTAATCGATGAAGTCAGCCGCCCATACTTCTCAGATGTCAACTAACCTACTGAGAAGGGTAGGCTATCAGTCGAGAGAATCCAACTCCCATCACTCTAATCACGTAGAGATAAAAACTGGATGCTCCTGCTGTGTCTTAGACAATTATTTGGAAACGTTTTAACCAGAACTTCATTATATTTTACTGAGAATCTTTGAATCGCTAGGTTATCCGCATGGTGAAGGCGAAAATGAAGATTAGGATTCATTCCTCATAACCCTCGTCCTGTGCATCATAGAAGTGTGCAAAAATGATAGTGTTTAACTTCACTAAATTTGTCTTCACTGGATCCCTTGGTCCAACATAAGCAAGAGACGCAAGCCTACCAGGGAGACTACGACGGCAGCCTCCTGGAGCTATGGCAGAGTGTCTGACTGCAGATGAGTGCCCAAATTACGTCGCGGCCGGCGCGATGCCGTCAGTGAAGCGCATTGCAGTTGTATTCTGCCTGCGCACTCTGTACTTTCTGCCATCCAATAATGAAGATAGTAGAAGGCAGAGGAGGAAGAGATGATTTAGGAGGGGTCAGCATGCAAATACAGAGAGTTATTGCGGCAAGTAGGAGTGCGAAATGTTTGCAATGATATGGCTTGATCGTAGCCAGCAGGAATGGACTAAATGAAGATGATGTGGATGCAATGCAGTGAGCATGGGGACACATGGTGATCACGCCCAAAGTATTGACAGGCGCAGAAGAGATTGCAAAAGCTCTATCACTGCAGCACCAATAAGGTTTTAAATTCGCGATCCCATGCGCCACTACAGTTCTGTTTTGTTGTTTCATACCTCCTTTCTGGCTTAATTGGTCCATTGCTTTGGCTGCTAGCATTTTTCTCCAATCCTTATTGCACTCACTCATTGCAAGACTACTTCTCCGCATGGCTTGCGTGTCGCCACGCCACCAGAGGTGATGCAGTGCATCATACTTTCTTCCTTCCTGTGTGTTTTGCTACTGCATTTAATTGAATGCCGCCAGCAGTGGTGGGTTCAAGAAGGTAGAATCGTAAAGGCAGTACCGGCAAGAATGCTTGAAGAGAATGTAAAAGGGGTTAATATGCTTGAGGTAAGCATGTGGTTATAGGTGGCAGATGGCAGCGCGGTGGTGGTTGATAGATTGCTCCTTAGCTTTGTCGGAGGTTATGGGAGCACAGTTATATTGCAGCAGTCAAGAATTAGAGGCCTCTAGTGGCGTGATTTTATCTTCCTTTTATCCCTCCTTCCTTCATCATTAATGTCGCGGTTCCATAGTGCGGTGATCGACCCAGAACTTTGAATTTTGGAACCCTCTTACACTCCCGATCTACCATCTATTCTAAATGTCACCTTTATAAAGGAATAATTTCGTGCATACTCGAACAGTGGCAGGTAAGCGGGATAAAGTAAGGTTAGCATTTCACACGGCACCTTCGATGTCTTGAGACAGAAACGTGTTGAATTTTGATTAACTAAATTTACACTCACATTAGGAACTGGAATACAGATCAACAGACCAGCCAATTTAGCATTTCTTATCCCAAACTAGCAATGTCGCTGCATTCGAAAGTCCGTTTGCATGCTGCAATGAGCAACTGACACATTATAAAGGCTAGCCTACCCGTCGAAAGCAAAATGATTAAAGCACAAAGGACCTTGTAGCCAAGATCAAGAGCTAAGCAGCAGCCGTTCTATTATCAATTCCATCCCCAATCACACGTCAGCCACCATAAAATATTTTTCAGCCATCCGTGCCGATTATTAGATTTCTTTGCACCTAGGATAATGCTTAACCGCAATGTTAACCGCAAAATTAATAAAAATTGAAGATTTGTGCTGTACAGCACTCGAGTGAGTAAAAGAGAAATTTTGTTGACACTCACGCAGTTCCATACTTAGCTGTGGATAATTGGCATTGAAGAAGTGTTACTTTCTTCAGGATATAAAGGTGGTGCTCGTGCTGAATGCTATATGCTCAATAAACACTGAGCCTTGATGCCACTAACATGGCTTGGGGACATAACAATGCGGCTTAGGCACAGTGGCAGAGACCAAAGTGCTTTTTGCTTAAACTGATAGCCAGACATCCCATGCAACACATTTACATGGGCAGGCGTTAAGCAAAGAGAAAATTAGAAGGAAAAGAATTAACACTTTTTGGTTATGAGAGAACTCTTACTAAAACAGCTTCAAAGTGTTAAATAAACGCTACAATTAATAAAAACATTTTGAGTAGAATTTATGAAAATGTGTCTTGAGTTACTGAGGGAAAAAATTGACAAGATGCATTTTCACAGGTCATTTTTTCTTAAGCATTAGCATTAACTGTAGAGATAGAATAGCCAAAAACAAATTGTTATTCCTGAAATCCCTTTTTGATTATAAAGTGCTTCTGAGGGAGCTTGAGATAAGGAGGAATTCAGATCCTCTGATATGACTTGCTTTTAATATGGTGGATCGCATCGCCCCTTTACCCGAGAAACCGTTCAACTTCTCCTACCTGGTGGCTGTGAATCACTGGAGGCTTATTGAGTTATTCGCTTTAAATTTTCCAATGCGAATGCACCCTAATCTTTATTCGGGCAGTTCATGCTTGCATTATCTGTTCATGGGGAATGATTGCAGAGTATATTAGGCCTATTTAGTACAACGACGGGCACGTTCCATAATGAACATACCAAGTTGGACATGGATAGATATTTGCAATTAGTGAATTGGTTCTGACGTAGACATTGCAATTAATAGCAGAGTTTTAAAGCCAAAAGACGTCCCGAAACCACAAATTAGTAAGTTCGTTTACGTTTTTGCTTTCCGTTACGAAATAAAAAGATTAGATTTGATTTTAAGCATCGATAATTTGGCGTAGATCGCTAAATGTCATTCAAATGCCTTGCCGTCTTTTTATATGAAATAAACCCATAAAGGTGCTCATGGTTACCACTTATATGATGTGGTTCTGTCACATCTGCAGGATGGACACAGCTCGACTAGTTGTGCAAAGACGATAGCGCGGCGCAAGGGCAATTATGGTGATCCGCAGTCAGGCTGGAGAGAAAATGACAACCATGGCAAAAGGAAATAAAATGGCCACACTTAATTTGTAGCTACATACAAGTTAGGAACAAGTCAATAAGCATTATACCGGCTCTAGGCATGCGTCGCTACAAATGCAGCCACATGGCAGAAATCGATGAGACACTAACGAAAAAAAATTGATCTCGCGAACTCAACAGCAGTCATATTAAAGAAATCGGTACGCCAACGGCGTAACCGCACCAGGTCAATTTGACTGCAATCACACACGCTCTCGCCACTTCGACTGCAGTCACATGATGAAAATCGATGTTCCAACGGCGAAAGATCCGCTCTCGACACTGCGACTGCAGTCTGTGGCATGATGAAACATGATGTTCTAACTATGCATCGATTTTCATCATGTCACTGACTGCAGTCGCAGTGGTGAGAGCGGATCTTTAGTTAGAACATGCATGCATTAATTGCCTTCAGTAGTACTTATACGAGCGACGATGTAGTGATATGCGCAAGTTCTCACCTGCTTTGCATGTGAATTGCTTCGCTTGTTTTACACCTTATGACCCAGCGTGTCTGGTAATGCAACCATAACAGCGTTGGAAAATTGAATCGGCGTTTGTGAAACACAAGTAAACTCACACTTGAGCGGCAACAGCACGGCCGCACGAAGAAAAGCTAAATGCTTTGAAGAAACTTGTTATCCTCCTGTCGCGAGCTAACATGCGACAGTGAGTGCTCGTCCAATGAATTGTTTATTGCCTTGCCACCACGTCGATGTGGAACTGTGTGATGGAAGTGACGAGGCTGTGTAACAACCACACATTTATTCCGTAATTTGGACAGCTCAGTAAGCAACGCGATGCAAAAGGGGTAAAGTGGGTGCGAACAAAGCAGTTCCAGCCGGATTCTATTCTCTTTATAATAGGTCTCTTTGTTTAAGCGAAAGCAAATTAGCACAACTAAGGTGAAGATGTTATGAGGGATTCAGCTTGGCCAACTATCTAGCATGTTTTAACTCGAGACCCTTTAAGAATATCATGGTTTTAAAGCTTTAATTAACCATGCCTTTTTTTCCTGTCCTTTGATTTGCTGTTGTTAACAGAGTTCGGTTGCGGTGTGGTTAAAAATATTGCGAATGGGTCCATTTGAAGTGGTGGATAGAAATCCGGATCGCTTATTCAATCGTTCCACGCCTTGTCTGTTAGCTCCAAATAATTAGACTTACGAAGTGTCTGCATTGACGGTAGGATATGTGATCAGAGTGGAATTATTTGCAATTACTTAATGCTGTGAAAGCGACTTCATAATGCAATGACAGCGGAAAAATTAAATAAGTAGGATGATATAAAAGGCCAAGTGAGCAGCAAATGATGAAAGGTTTGCGCGAATTCACCAAGAGAGTTTTTATAACGCCAGGATCAAACATGTGCCAAGTTGGCTGTTGTGGTTGAGCCAAAGACATGTACTTTTATGCGTCATGTGAAGCGGTCAAAGTGAACTTTTGATGGTCACGATAAAAACAAAAGCTCACCTTTATCAGCCCAGCTGCTATTATTAAAGCGGGTTCTGCATCACTTCAAACAACACGCAAACCACTTTGCACACTGTCCAAAGGTCTATTCCTTACATCAATGTTCCATTGCGCAGTTGCGTATGACTTGAAGAAAAAGTAGTAGCATGTTTAGTTACAAAGGACGTAAGACGTCATGCTAAATAATGCTCAATTTAGCACTGCCGAGAGAATTCAAAATGCTAAAAAACGTGCTGAAAATGACCCCCACCATTATTAGCAGGTGCACTAAGGAAGGGATCGGTGTAGGCATGTATTCCTCACCTCAAGAATAGCAGTTGCTGAAGTGGAACCATGGTGAGCTCTGCCGTCTTTTTGCACGAATGCTTTAGTTGAATTCAGCATAACAGAATACCACTACCTGGTCAGTTGTAGGTAAGTGAACTTGTGGAGACGAGCGTAATAAGCACACGCAGTAGGGCAAGATAACCTGACGCGCCTAATTTTGGGCTTTGCAGTAGTAATTTGAGATTCGATAGCTTGGAAGAAAGCAGTGCCATTTCGACCATTTGATAATTCCTCCGTTGTATCAAAAACCAAGTCGACATACCACACTCGTGTTGTCTGGCGTTATCTCGTGTTCCAGCTAGTGCTCAATCATGGTGCGATTGGTACTGTCTAAATTTCAATAGTCCTCATAAACAAGAGACTGATAAAAAATGCTAGTAAAAGCCATTGTGCCCACCACATGCCTTCTCCTTCAAGCGGTTGCAGTGATGAGAATAGCTAGCATCCACAACCTGGCCGCCACGTGCAGCGAGAAGGGGGAAGCACGGCTCGACTTCCTTTAGAGCATGTGAGAACACGGACTCATTTAATTACAGTGAGGTACCCGTATAAAATAAGGAGAATACCGTGCCTTGAATGCCTTTTTGTGTACCAGAGCACGCAAGGTGGAATGGCAGTGTGCTCGACCGTTAAGTTAAATGAATTCTCCTAAGGTAGATATAGGGGGAGATGCGGACTTTTGTTCAATACTTCCAAGCCTTCTTTGTCTCAATTTATCTAACCTGGTGTCAAAATGCAGGCAACTGATCCGTAGCCTGCCTTGTCTTTCCAAATTTTTAAGAATATCTCCCAGTCGGTGACGCAATAGTTAATGTGTTGCTTGTGGATTAACAAATTAATACGAAACAGATGAATGTGAGTATAACAGAAATTCTCAATTCTATATGATGACTACATAGATTCTTGCTCAATACTCTCACTTAACTGAGTGCCAGGTAAGCTGTTGTGGTTGACCCAGACGGGTAAGCCGAAGTGCATCAAATGGTGGGTTTAGAGAGGCTTCTAAGAAAGTCACAGTGAAACAAATTACCCCAATGTTTATGTGGTTCAGCCAAGAATTTCGCCACAGTGAAGTAAGCCTTATTAAACATGAATTAGAGTAAAAAATTCGGGACTTCATTGAAGAGATAAAAGACCATGCAAATTTTAAAGGATGTGCAGGTGGTGGGAACCCAGTGCCTTGTCGGCTCTATGTTCCGCAGACCTGCGACATGCAGTAGTTGCCGTTTGATTAAGAGCTGCAAAATTTAAAATTATATCAATCGAATCCTAGAGATAGAAGCACTACTTGAGAAGAGTTCGAATATCATATCTATCATTTGCCATTTCGGAGAGCAGGGTGAGTGAGGAGGAAAGGTGTTTGTAGTCAAACTCGACCATTTAATCGCTTTATGTGCAAATTTTATTAAAAGAAATGACTTCCCTTACAGTTTACGCAATAATTACGTGCAGGAGAGTATTGTGTGATTTGAGAATCAAAGGAATTGCAATACGCTTGCTAGCATAGCGTGTTAATACAGACCAAATCGTCCCAGCTTGCCTGATAAGGACGCGGACGATGTGTGGCTTAAAAGAAACTGGTGCTGTATGCCATGATGCAGGAGTTGTGATCTTTTTACTGCTAGTGACCATCCAGTTGTGTCATTTACCCTTTCGTGACTACAATTGCGGCCGTCTAGACCATGCGATTTAATGTCACTGAGTTGTGTGTCATTTTTCGAGGTCTTAGGTGCGTGTTAAGGAACTCACGAAAATCCATGCCAAGGTAAAGGGGATTGGAAGCACTATCAGCAACACTTAACCACCAATATTCAAAAAACGACTTTTTAATTAATTTCCATAAAAGCTTAGGCCCTTGCATTTTAAACAAACAGAGCCTTTAAGCACATCAATGATAACATGCCTGAAGTTTGGAGTTATATCTACCCACTCAACTCATCATGGATTGCATACAATGAGCGTAACGAAAGCGCATTTCAGGTCAACGCCAAGGCGTCTCATGGGCTCATCTGAATGTGAATTGTATCTATAAAAGCGTTATCATTTGTAAGAACAATCCATTCAATATGCTAAAGACAGTTCTTCAATTCAGCAGCGTGCTATTGTTGACTACCCTATGGGATGTTTGTAGCAATGCAGTGAGTGGTACGTTCTTTTTAAACATTTACTCTGCTAACCTTGCGTAAATAGGCGCTTGAAACAGTAAAACTTGCTTTATTAATCAGTCTCCTTCACTGTCTTCGCGCATCATTTTTGCATTCACTTATTTCGCAGTAGTCCTAAGCCTAATCCCTACTGGCATTGAAAGATGTATGAAAGGTCGCTATTATAGGTGCCATATTTCCACAAAATTGCGACTCTGACATAAGATTTCGTATCAGTAAAAATGAGGTCAATTAACTATTGCCCTATGCGGCACACCCACTGCTTAAGTCAGACTGGGTGACGGAATGCTTTTGCATCCTTACAGTAGTTTCATGATGTGAGGTGCAAATAATAGACATTTCTTTTTATATTTGACCAAGTGTAAGGTAAGAAACATCCATATATTCGTAGTATAATTGATTATGATGCAAACGCAAATTTATAATGGTAACATTCAAAAGTGAATTAATGTGCAACCTAAAGCATATCAGACTGGATATATAATAGCCTTACGATCTTGGGGCCTAAGCATCACTTGTTGAAATTTTCCCTGAGCATTTTGCAGAAATTTAATGGAATTTTATTGATACAGCGTTTGACTTATTTTATTAAGGTCTGCTGTTTTGTAAGGTATTTGAAATAAAAATATGTCCTTGGGATAGATTGCCGAATCCAGATTATATCGTCCCTCCAATCAGGGCCTACTGAATTTCATTACACAGATTTAAAAACTGGTGCCTGGTACGGACAGTTGGTGATGCACCTTTTTATTGTCGCAACACTTTGAAGTCTTTCCCAATCCGTCGTTTGATCTATCACAGTTTACGGCTCCGGGATGCAACAGCAGCTATTTTCTCACTCGATAAAGTAAAAAAATCCTGCAAAACCTTGATGGTAAAGCATAATACTTTGCCAAAGAATCCTTTTCGTCTTCCTAACCGCGTGTCACATTTGGCTAGGTGGGTAGAAATGGACATCCCTTTGTTCACAAATAAAGAAATTTCTCGGTTGACAACCAAATCAAATAAAATCAATATATTGTGGCACAGTGGCGCGAACCAGTAAAGGCGAGCAAGTAAAAGACAACCGTTTAATCAGCTCATCCGCGTGATTCAGTTGTGAAATCTAGTTCTACAGCCAAATTGGAATAGTCGTGCCCGCATGACGTAAAGCACGCATCTATTGGATACGGTAGCGCTAGTCTGCGTAAAATCTCAGTTGCTTTCGAGTCCCCTCCTCAGTTTCCTTAGGCTACGGTAGTAAACTAACGTGCATTAATTCATGACAAAATTTATTAATGTAGAGCTAGAAGATTAATGAATTAGGACGAAGGCCATAAATTGATACAAAATCAGGTAGTATCAATTATCTATCGATCGTCACATGAAATCCATCCCAATGCTTTTACCTAAGCCGGTGGCAAGTGAACTGATGTGGCTGACCCAGGTATGTGAGCTAAGACTGATCATGAGGGCTTCAAAGCGACCTCTAAGAATTTTGCGACAAAATTCAAAATCACATCGTTGGATATTAGCTTCGGTCAAAAGTTTCAACATTTATTAAAGGCGCAATAAGGCTAGATTAAAGAAGTGTTAACATTAGAGTTCGTGAGGACTAGTTGTTGGCAGGAGTTAAATGCTTTGTCCCTTGTGGGGTGCCGAGAAATGCAAAAATGAAAGCCAAAACCTGACAAGGAGGGGTAAGATGAAAGAACATGAATATTAAAGCCTCCAGGGGCCAGAGCCTGATTCAATGGACGTTTAAATGTCGACTAAATCATTTGTTAGCTGGTTAACTGAGGTAAGGTAGAAGAAAAGCATTTTATTATAAATCTTTGAGATGTTGCCTTTAATCCATTCACTTGAAGAGAACGAGTAAATGACTTTTTTGTAACTATAATCTCCATGGAGTTGCAATGAATCTAAAAATTTAATTTAGCTGCTTGGCAATAAATATGAGAAAGAGAAATTTTAGAATATCTAATGAGATAAAAATGTTAGGACAATGCAAAAGAATGAACAAGTAAGCTTATGAATGCGGAGGAGGGAAATTATTAAGACAAAGAATTTTAATGCTCCTGCTGAGGCGAGTAACAAATAAACTGCAATGGATCCTTTGACAACCTCAAAGTAACTCAAAATAGTACCACTGCCGAATTACAAATTCACATTGGCGTTAGTTCTCGTGCATTATTCTTTCACAATGGGCATCTAGAATTGCAGTCAACTAGACGTAAAGTGCTATGGCAGAATGGCCCGAATTTATTTGGCTAAATCCGTCTGATATGGGCACGGACGGTGTGCAGATCAAACGAAGGCGGTGACCCGTGCCATAGAGGCCGCGGAACAAATCTGTCACTGCATGTGGCTTTTCTTGGTTGCATGATTTTTAGTTTAGTAAAAGCACTTAGTCGCCTGGCTCATGATTTTTAACAACGTTAGATTGTTTGTTCGTTATCGGAGTCGTAGCTGTATTTCAACTGGCATACGAATGTCTAGGCATGGCTAAAGGAGATTAATGGCAGTATCAGCTGAAGTTCATGATACCTATGCTGACCCAAAAATTTTAGCAAGAGATTGCTAATACTATGCTTTTATCGGCATAATACAATGTGCTTTGCATTGTAAATCAATTTGCTTTATTGAAATCTTGAGTTTGCATTAGATGCACTTGTTTCATTGATATATGGATGGTTCTAATGATGCGCTTTGTCAAATGTTATAAGTAATTGGTATTGGAGAATTGTTTTTTCCAACTAATCTCATTTCGTATCAATTACTTTTTAATGTTTTCGTTTTACTGAGTGGCAGGAGAATTAGTTTTGTGTACCCACAGCTGTAAAGTGTGGTGGATCAGCGGAGGTTTAAAAGAAACTTCAAAGAACACTACGAAGAAAACAAAACCGCATCACTGAGTCCGTTTAAGTAATTACTAGACTTCTGTGAGAAAGAGCCAAATAGGGCTGGATTGGAGGGATATCCACGAATAAGTAATTGATAGGAGCTAATGATTTGCCAAGCGTGCTGTGTTGGAGAGTTAGTGCATGAGCTGTGTGAAATAACCAAAGGCGATGGTGTATGCGATGCGGCCTGAGAAACAGATCTATTGCTGCATATGGCCTAGTTCAAGTAGTTTAGAGTTGGTAAATCTTTGTACTTTTTCAAAGGACCGCGGCATACCTTAACAAAACTAACGGATGTTTAGGCACGGCTGAGGGAAATCAAACGCTATATCAATTAAATTGCGCCAAATTTTTACGTTAAGTCCGCGGTAGACTTTAAAGAAAGGATGCTAATGCTAATCTATTTTATCGAAAATCTAATGCGCTGTGCGTTGTGCACCAAGTTACTTTTAAGTCTTCATCGTTGTTTTTAATGAAGACCGCTTAGTCTGCGAATGTGTGATTACCACTTACAATAAATCTGATCAACAATATTGCATAAATCATGCCTTTATGCACCTTGTTTATGGTAAACTAAAAGGTTTGATTTTATATTAAGCTTAATGGCTAAATGCGAATTCACTGATGCAACCCATCACGGAATGCACGCAATGCGCACAACCACAGTGGCTTCGTGGATCAAAAAGAGCATGCCTCACAGGCCGGTTTGCCTGTGGATCGTTAGCATTAAACCGTTGTGGACTGTGAGTTGACAACAGTTAAGATGTTGAAGAATGCTAATGGTAACCACCGTGTGGACTATGAAAGGCGATGAAGCGAGTGATATTTTTTTTTTTTTAATTTTGATAAGCATGCGGAAATAAGCGCTTGACAATGGGTGCAATTTGTTCACTTGGCTACTTTTTTCCTATCTTCATGCTCTATTTTAATTCTCTAAAGCAACACGTCTACAAATGTGTTTTAATGAATGCATTTGTATTAAAGAATGGTGTCTGTCAATTATTACCTTAAGTGGTACAAGGTAGATAGTCTCTTCATTCTAAGGACATGCAATGGCCTACATTTTTGGCCATGTGAAGGATAATACCCACGCGTGCTCAACAACTGCAACTATTTCTTTTTTACTTAGAGTCAATGACATTAGATTCAGTCGCAGCAAGTTCGTCGCTTCCGCCACATTTCAAATGGAGCGATATGGGTTCTGACTACATTGATTTGACCTGGGATGTTACGGGCCTGGGCAAAGATTACGCAGACGTAATTACTCTAGCAGCACTAGGATCTTCCATTCTCGCACTACTCAGATTGAAATCCCACCCTTACCCATCTTTTTCTTGGCAACACCTACAATGTGATTGGTCAAGGAATCAAGGGTGCAGCTATCATTGTTACTTTCAGCGACACTGTTCATACAAAGCAGTATGGTAAGATTTTGAGTTAGAATAGAACGCTAAATGCACACTTAATTTTTTTCGTGCCAATTTGTGCATCGACATGTGAATTTGTATCAATTTCATTACAATACTATGTTGCAATGTATGCTGCACCGCAGTTCATATTTGCATTTGGCATATGCGTTACATGATGGTGCCATCACAACCATCGGATTCACCGCGCATCCCAAGTAAGTTAGCGCAAACATTCAGGAGCATGATATAGTGACTTAAGACTGCTTAAATAATCCTTTAACCACTACAGGCTGACATGAGGCAAAGGAAGCGCTGCTGCCCATTCATTCAAGTCTACCTGTCAATGATATTGCTGCCCGAATTTCATGACTTAAAGTGTGTGAACACAAAACTGCAGCACTTAATTCGTTTGTGTTAATTTTTTTGAAAACAGTGGCCTGATGATTTCTATCTAATCCCGCTGAGTTGCGTTCTTGTGTGTTCGATGCGAAAGATATTCAACTTTAGCATGCACGTTTAGTTCTCTTAAAAGAGCAGGCACATGTCTCGACTTGAGTTGCTTACCTGCTAAATGTCTGTCTACTGTGTACTGATAAGTAAAATTTGTCCACCGGTTGGGAATCTTTTGATGCCACTATCATGCTGTTAACTCATAAAAGGCTAATAAAGCCAAACTTACTCCTTCTTGATGCAGAAACACGTTCGCTCATTCAAACCATGTACTATAGTTCATGTAATAGCTTATCGTTTTCGTATGCTGTGGCTGTAAGCTATCCTTCTCAAATGAAGTCAACTTGCTCGGCATTGATATTAAGAACAATGCATTTTTAATTGAAAGACACATGTATCTCTTGAAATGCTTTAGGCAGCCTCCTAAGTGTGGTGATTATGCAAGCGTCGACGTTTATGGTTACCTGTAGATGTGCAATGCAGGATACTAATTAAAAGATAGCCTGACGCATCACAGACGTCATGGACAAAAAACAGGGACAAGTTTATCATGCATGCCGCAGCTAGTATTAGAGGTGTGCAACATCACCCCTTCAATTTATTTTGCCCTGGACGATGGTATTTACAACAATGATGATAACTTTTATCGCACATCCAAAGCATTTCTATCTTTGCTCTACTATCTCACAGAGGTTTCAAGCGTAATATTCTCAGCAGGACATGGTATCGAAGGCTATGCAAGTTTATAATTACTTTTTCACCCCTTCGTAAACTGAGGACGCCCATCCTGCTAAAAATGCCGAAAAGCCAAATGGTTATTTACTTGGGTACCTCTACTTGTCCCAATCAGTGGCGCCTGGTAACTGTCCTGAATTTCGAAAAATGGAACGACAAATGGATGTTTCTTTCGTTCATCCTTTGCAGTAGAGATGCCTTACTAATTGAAGCAAATAATTTGGGTGAGTAAAGGGATCAAAGGTCATGGCATCACGTAGTAGAACAAGAGTTTATAGGTCGTATTCGCCACTTTGACTTCACCTCACCAAAACCGCGAACGCTACTTAAAATAAAAGCTATCCCACGGGGCAGAATATTTGCCTTTTCTTTGTCACGTTAGCAGTTCTAGCCGCTACTTTTGCAGCAAGACATTATTACACAAGAATGTCACGCCAACTTCCGGCACTTTAGGATCATTCTGAAGCAGTACACGCAAAGAAATTCTTCCTAATGCCTTCCAAAATGATCCTCATTCTTTTAGCTTTTAATGCCTTAGCGTTCATGGTGCAAATTGACATGCAAATTCAGATTTAAGCGAGTTCACTGTGCGCATAACAACACTGAGACTTCCTTCACCTTCTAACGCCTCCGTGTTATATGACTTGCTCCAATTTGACACATAACTAATAACTTGGTGGGTAATTTAATCATATTAAGTGTTGATCGTCTCTTTAACTATTCCTGATGAATGTTCCCTGTTAAGTGCAACTTGATAAGAATACGGCTACCTCAAATTTACACATCTGCATTAACGGTTAAATAAAAAAGGGGAATTATTCCCGCTAAAAAACATGCGGGCGTGTCACAGATGGGATAATTTGTCATGGTATGCTGAGGGGGTACGTACTGACATTAAATAAGTAAAAGGTTGCATTGCTGGGTCAAAGTATTGATTTATCTTTTGGCGGTAAATATCGGCGCAATTAATTTATTTAAAACGCCTTGATTAATTAACTTTAAACCACACGCTGCTAAATTCTTCTTTCTTGTACAGTGTAGCCAGATCTCCGAGCTATATGCACGTTGGTGCATGAGAGATAAGCCTCTGTGCAGGACTTAAGCCTCCTTTGCATGTGAGTGTTAACAACTATGACCAGCCGTACCCCAGCTATCATGCGCCTAACAACTCAGGACTCAGCCATCATCACGACATTCTAATCCAATCAAAAGTAAAAGCAACAAAGCGAACATAACAGGAAATTTTGCTTGTGATTATGCGGCTAATGATAATGAGGTCGCATATTATCGTTGTGCAGACACAATGATGGTCGACCGGCGCACATCCTGCATTACGGCAGCCTGTAGTAGGAAAAGACTATTTCTGTAGTGGCAAGTAATGGGTCGTGATAATATCAGCAGATAAAATTAAATATATGCACTAATTTACAAGGATATTGCAAAGCACATGTATGCAAGTCAATTATGAGGGGCGATGCAATAAGCATTGATGGCTGAGGCATGACAATAAAATCATCATCCGCTTTCCTGACTTGACACTGAATGTGCGACAACGGAATAAAATATGGAGTTATGCATTAAGACTACACACACAAGCTTACGTTTAGGCGCTGTCACAATAGCGTTGGCATCAGTTTAACGCGCTCAAATAGGCTTATTGCTTTCACAGTTGACAAAGTGAGGCCGCCATATTGGATAGAGATTTGCGTTGTCTGCGTGCTTTTACCCAATTTGTCAACATTCCAAATTCACTCAATGAAGTCAGGACCAATTCGGCTATAATTAAAGAATGACGGAAGCCCGAACATTGCGGCGCTTGGCACTTTTGACACCGGCCCTTTATAAAAACAGTAGGGATCCATTGTTGAGCAAATGTATTAAAAACTTCACTTTTCATTTAACCGCAATAACGTCCGCCAGTTGCACCCAACATCTTAAAACTAGTGTAAGGATGTAACAGCATTCCATCACACGACCTGACTAAAGCAACATGGGCTGGAAGTTCACTGACTAAGATTTTAATCTCCTTTATCTTGACATGGATTTCCTGGGCTAGTTTTCGTGCACCCAAGACCTCAAAAACAGCAAGTAAAACAACGGCGTTAAATTGCATGGGCTAGGCAGCCACAAATGCAGTCATGAAATGGAGAATTGCACGACTGGGTAATGCCACGTGCAGTAATAGGATCATACCTCAAAAGATGTGACATGCGACACCACCTTTATCCAAGGCACATGTCATCCAAATCCGTGTCGTACAATTTAAGCAGATATCGTCTGCGTTATCATGCCATGTTAGAGAGCGCAGGATAATATCTTAAGTCCAGAAACCACAGGCTACTTGTCTGCACGTTCTCATCGTTTGAATGGTCAGGAAACGAATTTTCTAAATAAAATTAGCGCATGGAACCATTAACTATTTGATATTGACTGCAGACACCTTTCCTTCTCAATCATCCTGCGCTTCTACATGGCAAAGGATGTGTATAATGCCTAAAGGCTTCTCAGTTTTTTTTCGATCTTTGAAATTCTGATTTACATAACTTTTAATTTTGTGAATTTTAGCCAATTCGCAACCACTGCCTTTTGCATTCCTGTGGAGCATGCAGCCGATAAGGCACTTCTAGCAATTTTCATGGTGTAATACCTCTCCAAAGAAGTCCCGAACATCTTTACTCCGTTTGATATCTAATAGGGTTTTGCTTACGGTGGTGAAATTCAAGGTTGAACTACACAGCCAGTGGTGCAACTTTGTTCCACTGTGACTTTCTTAGAAGCTTCTCTCAACCTTTCATTTGACGCACTTTGGCTCACCTCTCTGGGTCGACCACAATGACATGCCCCCCACTCGTTTGAGCGAAAGCATTGTGAAACCTTCTGTTTAAAGTTCACATAAAATGGAGCATCATTGCCTTATTCACATTCATAGATTTTGTCTTGCTTTGGTAATCTATGTGCAGCTTATTAGCCAGAGGATCATTGAATGATGCACATCGGTTTCACCTCACTAAACTCCGCCAAGTGTGGAAATAAACTGTGCCATTCATTGAAGTGAATTTGTAGCTGTCTAACAATCTATTGCGGCTTACAACGTACGTTACAAATTTGTGAATAAAATAATAGTTAAAGATTTTATGCTATCTAGTCACTCTTTTTTTCCGTAAGCAAAAAAAGATAGAAATTAGTCCTAAAACCTTACTCTGTTTGCATGCAACTTTTGAAAAATCACATTTGTTGCCGAAATATAACTACATTTTTCATGGCATAGTAAGTTAATGGAGCTGAAAATTGTGAAATGGTTATCAACACATCTTCTTTAAGTTAAGAGTCCAAAAGCGGCCTATTGTTGGCATCCCCTTCATTCAATTACCTAGCTTAACATGTCTCTACACATTCCGGGTACTGTCCCTGCTTTCCATTTCACCTAACGATCCCTCCGTTCTAGAAGACTGCAAGCTTAAGCGCCTAAAAGTATTTCTTTTCATGGCAAATAGGTAAACGTGGCATGTGCTAATACAAATTCACTCTATTAAGCATCACCTTTCTACATCACCCAACATTTTGTGCTGCAAAATCTTGAGACTGAATGCCGACGCCACTCAAATGCCACTGAGTGACCATTGCATGGTAAATTAGGCATACAAGTTCACATTTATATGGTTATTTAAGAGCATCGATTTGGTAAACAAACGCATAATATGAATTGCCTTTGCAAACAACACATTTGCCTGCACACACAGTGGCAGGCATTATAATATTATGATATTATATATAATGCACTTTGAAGGAAAAGGCTCTCTGCATTTGTGGTCAACTTTAAAAAAATTTTGTTTGCGAGTAAATATGCAGTGTTTTGCTTGTCGAATTTCGATGGCGCCTGAGTCACCCCTTCTATGTGACAAAGTGCATTACATCCACAGTACTATCGCCTTTAGTAATGCGTGTGGACATGCGAAGTGGCATGCGTGTTATAATACACTACAAAGCGCAGCTGCCATGATGGGTCTCACTTCTACCTCATTTGTTCACTTAAGAACCTCCCGTGGTCCTATGCTTTGCTTTGGTCCGGCTGATGCCAGAATACAAGGATCTGCACGTTATAATTGCATCCAATTTATGCTCCAATATCTAAATCCTATTTAGCATGTCAATGTTTAATCAACTCACGTAGATTTAGCGTCAGAGCTTGTGCATTTTTGGAAAAAGCACTGGGTTTGCGAGAAGCCTGCTTTTTGCCATTCCTTATTCGTGCAACCATAACAGTAATTAAAAAAAATCAGGGTGGAAATGAGTGTCGACTTCAGTATGTAGCAAAAACAAAAAATCACTTTGCACCCTGACCAAAATCACGAGAAATGGCCTAGCTTTTATCTCTTGAATGGCATTTTTTTATTAATAACATTATAAATGCCAAACTTTGTCATCTTTCACCATGTTTACTTCGCTTAATACAGTCAGCTAGTTGCTGCGTATCATTGGTATGTGTTGGCGATTATGATAACATTTCGCATAATCTTTACGCATCAAGTGGCAAGATGTAGTCAGGAGTGCTTGTGCTTATGCTAACACAGAGCCAAGTATTCAGTGAATGACAAAATTCCACACTGATAATTTGCGGCAGCCAGGTGGCCGTGCAGCAATTAGATTTTTTCCTAAACCCCATAATATGCGGAGCCACCTTCATTCCAGCCACATATGTTCCACACCCTTATTGTGGCGTTGAAACACACTAAACTCTACATGTCATGCCCTGACTACAAGTGGTGTTTTCTGTTAATAAATATCCTGCTAAATCGTCTGATGATGCCTTCTGCCCAAAGTCGACGACAACATTGGAGCGTTGTAGGCACGTTTGCTTGTCGGCAAACGCTTTTTAATCGTTAAGCATCAAATTTGACAGCTTCGTTGATCAACCCAGCTGTCAGATGGTAATTGACAACCATATGACTAAAAATATAGTTATTATAATTCATAATCCATTAATCCATTCCAGGAGGTCTAGTTGCTCTTCATGATTCGATGCGTTTAGCTCGATAACAAATCGGGCACTGCAAGCTCAAAGATAAAAATTATTCGGGAGAATGTATTCTAACTACATCGCTAGTCTGACTGTATAGCGCTAGAAAATTGCAAACTTGAAGTTTAAGTCTCCTCTTATTGAAGCATTTCTTGTTAAATCCCTGTTCACTATCGCCTAATTCTTAGTCCGAAGAGCAGGGCAGCTGGTAAACTTTGCACTGGCAGTGCCATGGCTCAAAATCCGACCCATATCATGACATATCCATATATGATGTATTTTTGAGGGGCTAGGCGGGTTTGTCCTACCATCGGCAACAAAATCACAACGCCAAGCCATGCATTACAACGTTTGCTGGTATGCTGGAAGATGCAGTTGACCACGCGCCTGCTTTTAAAAAATAAGCCATTTTTGGGACATGCCGATGCTGATTTGAGTCATCGGGCACCCGATATTATATCCAAAGATGCCCGAATTCAACACCGAAACCAATTCTGCCCTGCGCCATAAAGTAAATGAAAAAGTGTCCTTATTAATTAAGCAATTTAAGCGATTATGCTGGCACGACCTTCTTGAGGTAGGTTAGCGTCGTCGCTTTTCAACCATTCTTTTATCAATTATATCATTTTCTAATGACAATTTTAAATTTTAATGCTAGGGTATATTGCATGCGGATGAGCATGCAGTAGGGTATCCAGTGTTGAAATGGTGTGCATAACGAAGTCGGTCATAAGCAAGTTGATGATTCGAGTCTTGCAACACCAAAGCGACAGCGATTTTGTAGTAGTTGAGTAAAAATTTGGTCCAAAACTAGTGCGAATTAGTAAGAGAACTGCAATTAAGTAAGTCTGCACATCGTAATTAATTGAAGCCATGGTTCAGCGAATAGCCGCGTGGTGACAGCTGCGAGGCCAAACTTTGTCATAATGGCTAATTAGATCTCTGAAATGTGTGCCAACATATACACAAGCGGGAGACCGGGCGATACAAGTTTACGGATTAATACAGAACAATATATCAGTGGCAGATTTTGCGGAAATCCTGGCGCGTCGAAGTTAAGCAGCAATGTTTTGAATGCGACGATGTTTCCATTGATAAGGCTTTACCACCCTACTAATAATGTGCAGGGAACGTACCACACATAAGTTCTATGTTTGTTTAATTTTGCTAATTGTTTATTCAGTGACCGACTCATTGTAATTTTATCGCGTCAAGTTTAATAAACTCTTTGAACTCACTGAACCCATTAATTAATGCATCAAAATATATAGATTTGGGATCAGGCACATCAGCCCTCCTGTCCCTCGCATAGCTTCCTTGTAAAAATTCATATGTAACCTGCGATTTTTCCTCTCCTGACATTTTCGGACTTCGTCTTACTTTATCAGTATTACAGCACCGTATTAGCAAGGCACATTAATCTTACATGCAAAAGCTTGAAAACAGAAGGGAACTGGGAGAGCTGGTTGGAATAGCGTTGGCAAATGGAGTAGATTCATGTTATAAGCGATTCGAGCAAGACTATCTTAACTTGACTTAAACTACATTAGTTTCAAGAAGCTGAGTCCAACATGAGCATTACTGAAACAGCACATGCAAAACCGGTGGTAACGCCCCTCATATCATTGCACAGTGTTGCGCAAATCAGCGAATCAGCACTACTCGCTTTTTGCAACAACTAGGAATGCACAATCTTAAAAATCCAATCTACTGTTGCTCGGCACGTGCATTCACTCTCATAACATTGTCCTTCCTCTCTTTCCCATTAATTGCAGTACGTCCCTACCAGAATTTATGTCAAATTTGATCATAAGCATATTCGTACACGAGTCATCCAAACAGCTGATCTCTTCATATCCATTTAATAGTGATGCAGAAAGCGAATTCTACTCTTAGAGCCATAGCTCAGACCTTGTAAATTGGCAAGCATAGTCGGAGGACTCTGAAAATGTGGCACTGACAGTCGAGTATATTGCGAATCGATGTGTGGATTATGACCAATAGTCAAGGTTTCGTATTTTTCACCAAAAACTCAATTGCATAATTCACTCAGTGAGCTCGTTTTAGCCGTGAATTTCGCTCTGTGAGTTGTGCGCTCATGTGAACTCACCTCGTCGCATGCGCAGTGAAGCCGTAATCAACAAGCAATTTTCTGATGCTGCAGCCACCTTAAATTCCAGCAAAGCCAGGAGAACTTTCCCGCATTTTTTAGCATTTTCTAACACATTCACAACGGGTAGTTTATAAACCTGAATAATAAAAAGATCTGATATAATGTTTAACTTTATCCGACGCAAAAGCACATCAGATAAATATCAAATTGTAAAAGCCAGTCGTTTTGAAAAAGGTTTGTGTAACGTACACGATGTTGATAAGCCAAGGTCAGCATTTGGTTAACAAAACGAGAAAAAGATGCCAATATAGAGTCTTGAGTCTAGCAGAGACCAACGGCATGGCAATGCATCTAAATCTTTCGCTGCAGATGGAGGGGATACAGTATTATACACTTTCCAAATGTCAAAATCACTTCCTTTAATGGAAGGCAGAACCACACATCTTGCTCTGAATCAAGGCTCACCATCAGCAGTGGTCGAATCATCGCAAAGTAGCAAACATTCAGTTAGTTAATGAGCATTACCTTCGCTATGATGCTGTTTGCAAAGAATGGCTAGAAAAGGCTGAGCATTTGAGGGTAGAGGACAGTCAAAGTGGTGGCCATCCTATCGATGCCTTCAATTATGGTTGCTATCAGAGCCATTACAAGCCCAAATTTCACCTAAATATACCATAAGGGATATTAAGACTGTGATACCTCGCTTATTTAAGGTTTATTTGCTGCAGTGGGTGAGCTGAGCAATCTTTATTGTCGTAAGACAAACTTTACCTATTCGAGAAAAAGCCTTGTGGGCGCATCTTGTTTACAAAAAATCATTCTATATTCGCCGACAAAAAAGAGTGATGTTAGGTGGGAAAAGTAGAAAGCAGGCATCTGTTTTTTGTTATGCTCTAAAATAATGAGACTTTTGTCTAAAAATCACTCTATCAAAGGGTAAGAAGTTGGGATTTGGGATCGTGGAGTATTGCGGCGTTAGCAAGGAAGGCCTGACGTCCCAGCTAAGCGTAAGAACGATTCGCAACTTAACCACTAAAACCACGAGGAGCATTAGCTTTCGTCTAAACCAGCCAACATTGTTCTTACTGATGCAATGATGGCTCCTTTTCCCTATTAGCAAATTCCAATGCGGCCATTGAATTGAATGCAGAATTTGATGGTTCCGTAAAATGATGTCATTTTAGGAAGAAAAATGAATCGACAAGGGTTCCGTTAGAGAAAATGATCCTCTCCCCTCTTTACTAATTCTGTAGACTAAGAGATTATTATACATGCTGGAGAGGTGTCACGTGGGAGTCTGATGGTAACCAAGTATTTTGCAAGCACGAGCCCCTATTAAAGACCTGTAATTTGACTAGCAAGCTGCAGAAGAGCTTCCGAATTTCGAGGCGACTTGGCGCCAAGCAACAATTTTTACTAACAAATGCATTTTAAGACGTAAACTAATGTACTTAAAGGGCTTGGATTTATCCAAATGCGCTTCACATAACATACGAGTCTCGTCGATAGCTTGTCTCGCCTTAAGTCAAAACAAAAGTGCTTTGGGGAATTTTTTCGATTGTGCCTAAAAAGAACTTAGCCCTTTCATACTAAAACACAAAGACCGTAACAACCGCTTTCCGTTTAATATCCAAGACCTCTTTTTTACTAGACTGTGCTCTAAGGAGTGGGCAGTCTCAGTGGCTCGTCTTTTCATATCCGGCTATTAAGTATGCAGGAAGTCTCCACTGCTAGCTGTTCCGTCGCAGTGAGACAAAGTAGTGAGTTTTCAGGAGGGATAAGCAGATCTGACTCACCAGGCAATCAGCGATAAAGCAAAAGGTTTGCAGCCTATAATCGATTCAGCAACTTGTTTACTAACCGTTCACTAGTAAAACTCACTCAGTGGGTTCATTTAAAGTCAGAAATTCCCTCAGTCTTATTCACAATTGCAGGATCCCAATTAATTTGTATTTTCCATGGAGCGGAGATTGATGAGCGCTGTTCTGTTGCTGCAGCTGTAATAACTATGCGCGTAAGTAGGTAAAACTTTTTTTCGCTCTTCCGGCATCCATCCATACGGTTATTGCAGAGGTACACAAGAAGCAGAGTGATGGAACAATTCAGCAAAATGGCCAAATTTTTTCGTGAAGTTCATGCCAGATGAAAAGATGGCCCTTGCATTTTTCTTCTTAGTGCAATTAACGTGGCAGCTTCTGTTAAAGAATGACAAACAAGTCGCCTTTTGATTGTCTGGTAAGCTTGAACCAACATAAATGAAAAGAGGCAACATTAGTAAATCAAATCAAAAATGAGAAAAAGAAGAGAATGTCCGTTGCGAAGTTTTTTCGTTATTGGTTGACATTTCACACTGACAAATGGCGCTGAAAACCTGTAAATATTACCAAAGCGTTTCCTTCGATTCATGTTAGCCTTCATTTGCTTCCAGTGAAAAATGGCACTGCTGACGCTACAGCCAGGCTCTCACTTCTTTTGACATGACGATTTAAACAGTGAAGTAACTTCTGATTGACATTGATGAAACCTTTTTACTTGAAATTCTCTTCTTTAAAACGGACGGGTATTTTTGATTATTTCACAGACATTGAATGTCTGCTTCATTGATACGTTCGCACAAATGCGCTGATTTTAAGACTTTGCGTAGAATTCGCGATGCTTCAAAATTTGAGTCGACAAATGAAGCATATGCTGTTTAAGGCTTTGTTTAATGTAATTGTAAAGGGCAGTTATTGCCGTCCAGCCGGCATGTTAATGGTCTTTCTTTTGACGTTTAAAATAATGCACACTTCTGTTCACTCGGGATGTTTGCATTCGAAAACAAGCTAGCCCATGACGATGGGCGCCTCTCATACTCCTTTTTTTCTTTTTCCTTATTTACTTTCATTGATACTTCTTTATAAACAATGGTAGCAGGGATTTGGCATGCAGGTCCCAACTGGCACATCTGTTTAACCTAGCCTACTAAAGGTAATGTCTAAAAGAACCGGCTATTTTGCACTATCCAACTACAGATGAGGCTCACGTTCATAAAATTTTGATGAACAGGAGGTAGACTAAATGAATTTAAATCGTCAGCTTCAGTGTTCATTATACCTTCGGATAGCCGTAATGCAATATTGCAACCTTTATATCGAAATGACAAAAGGACACACTAAGGAGATGAGATAAGGCAATATTTCTACTCTCTACTCCCAATTTCTACATTTAATTTAAAGACCATCATCGGCATTGGCAGTACCATAGAGAAACAGTTCACGGTCGGATGGCTTATACTCTCCGTTCTCGTTGTCAGCTATTTGTCAGGAACAGCTAGATGCGGTTGAGTATTTAAAGACGAGTATAAATATTTATTTGTAGTCAGTTTGGTGGCTATTTAATCGGTGCATCTCCACCATGGTTCCAGTCTAAGTGTGACTTTAGTACACCATGCTGCAGGGTTGAAATCTCGAGCAAAGCCTCATGCCTTCAAGAAGCTGTGGAATAAGTGCGTAAGCTAGGCCTTACCCAATGGTGCGAGAAAAAAATTCAATTCATCGAGAACTTTCCTTGATTATTATTATTTAAAATAAGCAGTCTACGGACCCGCAACGCATTCCGAACAGTGGAGGATCATACCTACTTCCATAGTTAAAAAGACCTTACACAAGCCACCGATGTGTTTGTTATAGTTAGCGACACGATTACACCAGTTTTGGTCATTGGAAAGCACGTCATGATGGACGCATCTAGTCATTTTGACGATCAAGGAGTAGGAGGACTAATACAATAGTCTAGTGCTTCTCCTAGTCGATGGAATTACTAATTCTGCATCATATCATTCCTTTCGGATTAGAATTAAGGATGAGAAGTTGCAATCATTCCAATGTCTAAAAAATTCGTGTCGCACATCAAATCTGTTCTCAACACTAATTGTTACAGGGCAGAAATGCATTCATTTCCTGTGGAACGATTTCTCAGGGACCTATAATGGGCGGACTAGTACTTCTTTTCACTCTATGCCCATGCCTTTGAGATCAGCAAAACGCAATCTTCTCATAAGTGATTAAAAGTAACAGGGTATCGGTTCAAGCACGCTAAAATAAAGGCATCCTAAATGCTCAGTACATTAAAAAGGTCCTCATTGACGGGCAACTTCTTGCCTGCACAGGACTAAATAAGTTCAAAGCATGCAACGAAATAACGAAGAGAAGTGAGGTGTGGTAAACCCTACCATATGTCGGCATTGGCCAAATGCGCGACTATTGCTCATCTAAGTTTTAATTAGTCGCAAACCTGGGGACAAATCCAGGTGGTACCTTCGGCTTAATATATGACTTGCACTAAGCCCTGTTGCACAATATTTTGTGGCTTGCCTTCCTCGTTGCCTAGCTGGTCTTCCACGAATGTCCTATATGCACGAACACTCCGGCAAGAACAATATCAAAAACGATGAGACACCATCGACAAGATGACTCTAGTTGAGGTCTCTTTCTGCATACAATGCAGAATAATAAATACGGAAAAAGAGGGCTTCCCATTTTGCTGCTTCGGATGAACTCAATGAGATGTATCAGTGCATGCCGAATTTGGATCTTGTGCACGTGCATTCTAAGTGAATGGAGGTCTCCAGATTCCTAGATAGCTGTCACTGCTTTGTTTTGAGCACAAAAAGGTACAGGCATTACACCCAGCTCAGCGTTAAGCTAAGGAACATATAACCCCAAAAATTCCGCATTGGAAAATTGGCCCCATTACTCTCATCGTGTGCTCTTCTGCCTTCGCTTGCGTAAGTCTTCCTACTAATTTTAGCTTGCTACAAAGTTCAGCATACGATGGTTTGATGATACCTAGTTGTCCGATATTCAACTTGATTAGTTACTAAATATGCTGTAGGTCTGTTTCGTATTTATGATGTTAAATCTTCTACAAGAAGAAGTACATGGCAAATGAATTCATTTTACAATTGCAAAACAAAATAGTGGTTGCTGGCGTCTCTGCTAACGACAGCTTATAAGCATTAAATTATCGACTGCTCTGACAAGGCCGACTGACGGAGGACTCATCAGGTTACACAGTGCAAATAAATTCCAAAGCTCACTACCCCACCCTGACTGTTTGCGAACAGAATGTTTGTAGTGGCACAGACACGGCTAACATCATACCACCGTGTTTCTAAAGATATAAAATACATGGCCATCACGCCTCTGCAGACCAAAAAATGGAGCAAGGAGAAGTTTCGTACCACATTATTTAGGATGTTCTAGCTGAACAGCATGGTCTCGTAAAGAATTAGTCTTGTTCTCGCGGAGGTGCAGTGTGACTCACGACTTTGATTGTTTCCCAATTCTACCTACTTAATCGACAAAACCTATGAGACGTAAAGTGTCCCAGTCCTAATTAACTTTGCATCATTGAACAGGGTAAAACAGAGTAACGCGCAACTCGCTACACAAATCGTTGCTCCATTCGCATGCCTGTTAACGAAGAGGTCAAAGATATTGGCTAAAGGCATGACTCTTCTGCAACATCTTATGATGTGCCCAGTACCTAGTTATACCGAATAACTCAAACGTTTAGCTTTAGAGTGGTGTGTTGCCATCTTGGTTAGAAATTTTAGTCACCAAGACTTATTCATAACTTTTGTTAGAACGCTCTTTATCGTAAAGTTGCTATCCAGCATCCAAGAATCGCTTAGCAAAGCGATTTCGTCTATCAACACTTGCCAGCCTTTGCCAGATTCGTCAAAATAAAGTGTAGTGGCATGGCCAATATGCATAATCAAAAGGCAGACTGAGCATTTTACGCTTTAACTGATTAAAACGCTGACACGGACAAGCCGTCCTTGTACTTTGTTGATCTGTTTTAGTTTTCTTAAGCTTCTTCCCTGCTACTTCCTGCGATCTGTCTGCATTGTGCAAATGCTGTTTCTGTGGGAGCGATTGTAGTTCATTTGAATGCTAGTTAATCTTGCTTTGCAAAACTCGAATGCGCACTTGATGCCTTTTAATTGCCTGTGATTTTCCTATCATTTGGTGGATGTGCTAGTGTTCCACATTGGATTCCACCAACAGAAAAGTGAGTAATAGCTCCCCTCAAGACGACAGTACCTTCAGATAAATCAAATATATGCCATCAAACTTTCCTTTAACGATAAAAGGCCCACCATTCAAAGCGGTTTGTCCTTAACCTGTGAATGTCATAGACCTAATTTGAAGATTCGAATTATCCCCTACCGCGTTTTTAGGAAAGGCGAATCTGCACTGGCGATGCCAAAAAGGGTGATTTGACCTAATTTTCTCTTGCCTGTAACCAAAATCCATCCCTAGTCAGCAAAAAAGTGAGATCCAGCTGGACAGTGGATAATTTCACCCCTTTTAGAAGTTCCAGTGTTTAGGTCGAATGCCGATTCAGCACATGGTAACACAATACACGAGCATTCCAACGAAAGCAGTATACAAGAACAGAAGGACGCATTCGATGAGCTGACCCGAGTTAAAACCTCCATCCTGCAACTATTAAGCAAAAATAAAATTAGTAACGAAGAGGACTTTTTGATCCGTTACTTAAAGTTGATTCAATCAGCCTCATTATTCAATACACCAATGCTCACCACTGCATAGAGAGAGAGTTGATAGCAGTTAATAAGCAAACGAGTAGCCCTTCAACCCATAGAGAATTCGCTTCAGTGGTAACAGGTTCACCACCATGCTTGGATGACTTCGTGCAAGATCACATTACCAATCCATGATTGGAAGGAGGTCAATTTGAACCACTCATGTTGACCCCGACGTGGCGGACACGTTGTACGGTCATCGTTACAATTTCAGGTAGGAAGGTAAGCGACGGATGGGTCGTTAAAGTTCTATTCACATAGACTCGATCAGTGATATGTTAAGAATAATTTATCGGCTAAAGTGTGCGTGGGTATATGAGACAGCAGCGCGGATGTTTTCTCTGATTATTAAGCCCAAATAATAAGAGTTGCTTGAAAATCCAGCTGTTAACGCTGACAATTTACTAAACTGGAGTACAAAACATCAGTCGCTCCTTTCCCAATCACCCTAATCACGTTTACATTCCTTGGAATGAACTACATCCAGGTGAACAATGCTACTAAGTAGTGCAAATGACTGTTCAGTGACATCGGGTCTGCGGATGCCATAGGCTACTAAGAAACCTGTCATAATGATGGCATTCAAGTCGATGCATTGCTTTGCTAAAATTCCAGTAAGATATTCTGCAGTAAACCAAACGATTTAGCAAACTTACTGGTACATTGACAATTAAAGCTAGCAGTTATGGACTAGGGATGGAATTTGACGGCTTATTGCCAATAGATCAACTCAATGAGAAGGAGGCCACAAAGGCATGTGTCGAAGTTCGAAAAAAAATACAACGCTGACCACACTCAAAATATCCCTACTGTTGTTATGCGTCAGTGAGTGTTAAGTGTATTCCTTTGACTCACAGGGAGAAGTGAACAGCTATGCATCAAACAGTGGGTCCAAAATCAATTCTAAAACAACGACGTGATAAGGAAATGTTACCTGCATTCAGTCACATGCGAAGATAAGGTGACAATACTCTAAAGTAAAACCTTTGTATTCAATAATATCAATTTATAATGTCCTGCCAAGATCGCTAGCATTGTCGTTTTAGTTGTTGGTTCGTGAAGTGCACTTTTTGAGTTTGTTTTGCCATTTGCGTCACCAATCTGCTCCCACCGAATTCCACCTTATTCAATGAATCGCACCTCAACGATTACGCACCCAAAGGCACGCTTCCGTGGATTGTATTGCATATAATGCTGCCACATGCAATACGTCGAATGGCAAGGCAATGTACGAATACCTTCACTTGACTGAGGTACCAAGGCGACGTGATTCAGTTGCATAACTAATAGAGGCGAAACAAGAAGTGACTTGAGTCTGCAGACTGATCGGGATTGTGAAGAGCGGAAGGGTAATTACGTGCAATGTCATGTAGGGGTTCGTGCAATTTCGACTAACTCAAGAATGTGTCAACCTTACTTGCCAATCCGTAAAGAAAAGCGTCATGTTGGCTGGTGGTGTTATTCACAGTTGCTGGTCCCGCAAATGGAATACGCGTATAACTCTTGGTTTCACCCCTAATTTTAAGGTGGCATGCTCCTGATGAATTACCTGTAACGCTAGACCAATATTGAGGATGCTTTAATTATGTGGTCGGGAAAGCGGGAAATCCCGGCACTTGGGTAGGCAGAATTCATGCGATCAAACGCAGCGATGCCTAATGCTTGAAATCAAGTTCAATAAGGTGGGTAAGTACGCTAGAATTACTCACCGCAATCACGCCCGACTTCATGTATGCCTGCTTGCAATTGGCAAACGTAAGAAGTAACGTTGTCTATACAGTCAACAAGCAGCATGTAAGGAGTCGGACACCGTTGAATTAAGTAGCGATTTGGCACCACCCAAAGGAAATCTGCTGATAAAAGCAAGTCAAAAAGCACATTGTATTGCCGGGTAAGCATATGTCTTTTACATTCCTTTATTAAAGGCAGGGGAGCTTGATGCTACAAGAGCCAGCACCACTAATTTTTAGTTGAACTGCGCTTAATTTGGGGAGTGAGAACGGTCACCCAAACATGGAAAGCACTTACTTCCTCATACATTCAGCTATGTACTCACTCATTTTATGCATAATGATTATGGCCTGTGTCTTTGCAGGCACAATTTTTGTGGCCTGCTGGAATCTTTTGTGTTCTGCGAATATTGCCATGCCTCTGCTGAACCACAACGTAATGCACCTGCACTTAGAGTTCCATTAAGTGCTTGCGTGAAATAAATGATGTTGAACCACAACAAATGTATCAGCCTTTAGTTTTACCACCAAAGTATTAAGTAGTTCAAGTCTGACTCATTTCAGTGAACCACACCTCAGCCAATCCCACCCGTACCGCAATTTCACGCAGTATATTTTGCCCGAATCGCGAAACAGACTTTGCTGCCACATTCAATACCATCCTGTTGTACAACAATGCACGCGCTTCTAACGAGATGACTGGATTCGGTCGGTAAGACACGCTGAAGTAAGTCCTCTGTCTCGCCATTAATGTGCAAAATGCTATGAAGAGAAATATTGGCAGTCCAAATCTGAGGGTTGGTCGATAGCTTCCATTCTGCTATTCGAGGTGGATCAAACAGGCTTGTGTCAGTGCATGCCAAATTTCAATTCGATTGAGGACCTGAGAAATCGTAAAGCAGTCCTTCAGTCAGTGCAGACTTATTAGTATCGGTTAGATGGCTCACATGCTTTAATAACTTCGCGAAGCATCACAGTATAGTCAAATGCCAGAAAGCCGGTCAGTAAGAGTCACTCACACTGGCTGTAACGTGGCAGACACGTTGTGGGTACACCGATATTATCGCAGTCAGAGGGATAACAAACACAGTTCAGAACGACCAGTAATTGCCAACTCACCCAGCTAGCTTCTATCCACTGGGTACAATCTTGGTAGCTTGAGTAATCGTGGCACCAATGAGCCCCTCCTTTAAAATCCGTTTAATGTTTTTTATTATTAAGAAAAGAACTGCAAGCCAGTAGCCTTCAGCGTTTAGTGTGGAGAGCTGAAACAGAATGTGACGAAATGGATGCACTTAATGTGTGCGCACCTCCTGACGGTAGGGCGGCAGTCTGTGTTATCGCGATACCGACGCGTGCCCATTTTAACATCCGTTTGATATTTTTTATTGTTGATAAAATATGCTGAGCCAGTCACCTGCTTTATTATGGGCCGCTCTCGAGACAGATTGTAGCAAGGTAAAGCATTTGGTGCGTGAGCACCTCTGGGTAGTAGGGCGGTAGACTATGCTATCGCATTCCCGACAAGTCTCGCCCTTAACCACTGGGCTATTTGCTTCCTGCGTTTCTCATAATGAGCTCTTGAGATAGATTGTGACGAACTGGGTTCGTTTTATATGTGAGGTCTCTTGGTACTAAGTCTAGCCTGTTTTATCTCGGCACCGAGAAGTCTATCCTCTATATTTCTTCTTAGGCTCTTTATTGTTTTGAAGGAGAACTGGTATACCAGTTGCTTCCTATTTTTGCACTGGGGAGCTTCCGTGTCAGATGGGGACGCCCTAGATGCACTTTTGTATGGCCACCTGTTGTTAAGAGCTCTGTAAGCGGAGTTATCGTGGCTGGAATGCGACGCTATTTTTAAATCGTTTTGAATTTTTATTTTCAAATAAAAATCGCTCGGCTAGTTGTCTACTGTTCTGTTTGTAGGAGTTCCCAAATAAGTTGGTGGCGAAATTGATGCATTCTCTACATGGGCAGCGCTTTTCAATGGCGCGGTGACAGGGTCATCGTGGCATCTACGCAGCGCTCTTTTTACCAGTTTCGAGTTCTTATTAATAAAAAGGAGAAGTGCTGAGTTAGTTACCTCCTATCTTTGCTGTGTGAATTTTTCGAAGATGATTGTGACGAAATGGGCGCATTCTCTACATGTGTGCCTCTTGTGAAATGCACCGTAGCCTTCTTTCTTTTTGCGTCTCCAACACAGCGCTTCCATCTAATCGGTACAAAATTGAGTCAAATCACCATTGCGGTGCTACTTGGTTACTGTTTTAAAAATTATTTTTATGATGACAGCTCTTCTATGCCTTTATGTTTCTCAGTGGCTTTCCACGATCACATTGTTAGCAACCCTCTGTATTCACTTCGTTCGCGTTTATTTTTTCGACAAAGGAACCTGCAATATCTTAGTAACGATGCAAAGATCCTTTTTAGCCCTCGGATTTTCATCATCAGGAATGAGAATTATTTATGCCTGATGTGCTCTACTGGTGTTGGGTTGATTTTTATTCAGTGAGAGACTATCGAGGCACACTCGTCAATTATTGTCTCCTTGCGAATACCACCGAGGTGCGTGATGACTGAGCCGTGTCGATTTTCCAATTTAAAGAGGTGGTGCCACTGACGCCTCTTTATTGGAGATCGCACAGCAGTCGTTCATTCGGTCTGCCATGCGTCCACACAGGCAAAGTGAATTATTGGTGATGCGTGCGACGATTCGTCCCAACCTGGTACGAATTCTTTTGCCAGTTCCATGAGGCCTATCCGTTTCAACCTGAATTGAGAGAGGTATCAGGGAAGCCGCAAGAAGGAACGGCGATCGCATGTAGTAAAGTAATTGTGCATGTATGCGGGTGAGTAGGTGAGTGGGTGGGTGATAAGGTGTTGGTGGAAAGGGGAGTTGAAATTAATAAGGCAACTAATAACTATGCAAAAAACAACTGGGGGAGATCTTACTTCACCCAGGATAGAACTGTCGACTTGGTAGACTAAAAGGGCAGGTTAGGAGAGGAGGGTGAGATGAATGTGCCTTCGCGCTCACATATATACAGGCACACACGCACACACACAGGTTGCTACCGGGTGGTGGGACACCGATGGAGGCGACTCTCTAAAAGGACGAAAATAAACGTGGGCAAGCTTCATAGTAGACGTGACCTCCGCCTTGACTACTACGATCAGGCCTGGTCAATGCGCTATTCGCGAATCTAACATTGACCCTCTGCCAATGGTATGAATAGGCGCGTCGGCATTTCCGCTCATTTGGGGGAATAATATCACTTATGGAGGGAACTAATGCTGTCAGAAATTACAGCATGCGCAGCCGAAACCGATCCACGAGATGTAAAGAAGGTAATCGAAATCAATTTAAGCCTAATAATGACCTATCAGCTCTCATGAATATGCGAGAAACTCAAATCGTCTAACCACAAGCTAGATACGCGTTCAGTGTTTTCATCTAGCAGGATCTGCAAGAGGAACCAAAGCACTAGCAGTTCCAAAAAACTAGTCAACTCGATCCCAGATGACTGAATGAGTGAACAATTAAGTACTTCCAAAAGATGCTATCCCTCTCCGTTTCAAATACATACACCGCTCAAAACTTCAACAACTTGCTTGACTAATGAAGACACCATGCTCATAATCGCCTCAAATATTCATCGCAAATGAGTCAATCACACGATTACTCCTAACTGAGGTGACCTCAATGCGGGTAAGGTATTTAAAAGCATTGTTGTAAATTCAAGACGAAACTCACTATACGAACCGGCCGGACAGATCAACGGCTTACAGGGTAGGTAAAGCCATGCAGTTGGGTTGACGTTTGACACCGTAATCAATGCCAGAGTCAATAAATAAAAGGTAAAGAGCAAATGGAATGAAGTGCAATTGATTGCGAGAATGCGGAATGGATGGATAGGGAACCAGACTAATAAAGGACGGCAGTCTGTTCCTGCAACTCAGTCATCCTTGCCTCCAACTCCGTGGGCCCAACATGCGTGCAGTTAAGACTTCACTTCATTTCTGCGAACTTTACCTCCATAGATGTCGGGGGAGTCTGAGTTGCTGCAGTTGGAACAGCGTGCTTGCGATGGGGTGTCTCTAGCTACACTGACACCTGAATACGCGTGGCCTGCAGTGCCGCGCTAAAGGACACGGGTTTCTCATATTCCGCAGCGCATTTCGTCACTGTCGCCTCATGATCCCCCAGCAGTGGACATCCCTCAGCGTCTCCGACGTGGTTGTCCTTGAGGTTGGTTGATGTAATGTTGAAAACACACCTGCTTCAACGGTAAACATCACCAGTCAGACCTTCTTTAATCATTCACAAATCTTACATATGCTTGGAACTTCCTAGCAACCATCTCTCTCTGTCTTATATAAGTAAACAGGCCGACGAATAGGCGAAAAAAGGGAAATGGATGAATTGATAGACGAATGGTTAGCTGGACTTTGGTGGTTTCGTTCTCGGTTTTCTATCAACTAAAGAATATTTTCTTCTCACATAATACCTCATGGAACTAGATATGGTTTTGGATGCGTTTACTCTAATAGAACATAACAAGTAAGTTGAAACCCTAGTTAGCTGCTGGAAAAAGTTCGGTCGTGTTAAAGAAGTTGAACTGGGATGGTCGAACCAGTGACCAGACATTGATTTAGAACGGATCACCCAAAAATGGTATATGCAGCACATTCTATAACACTGTTAGTTCCAAAGAGAACTTCAAAGAAGCAACGATACAGGCAGCTCTAAACATTAAGAATGTTGTTTAGACTTCTTATTGCAGAAATGACAATTTTTGTCCGCACCAAAAGCCGCTGCGTAAACTTGAAGCCAGATTAGACGGCGTTACTCTTTTGGCACCAAACCATGCAAATTGATGCAATAGCAAGAAAAAGGGGCAAAGAAAAGACAAGATTAAGCTTCATAACTCCATTGCATTTGCATTTTATCTTGTTTGCTATTAAGAGGTTCAATCACTCATGAAGAATGCCTATCCCATCCACCACTTTGAGGCGCGTTTGGAAGAGTGCCGTTCACTGCTTGTCAAAATGACCCACTTAGCACTAGAGGGGAGGCGGGTCTTCTTCCTTGAAACGTCATGGCAAAGAGCATCTTTCACCGTACACCCAAATGGCTCAGTTCAAATGACCTCAAATACAAAGCCTTAACAAAGTTATTTGATGAGCAGTAAAGGGATGACATCTGAGATACATAGGCAAAATTGGACCACGAGAGGACCAGAAATGCCTGCCTACGGAACCTCCAGATACACACGGAAATGTCAAACGACTAATAAGACCAAGTCCATTATCAGTCATTAGCCAACTAAATAGGCAACTGTGTAGGAACTTTTGCCGAGGTGCTTTGCAAAAGCAAGAAAGTACCAAGTCCATTTTATGGCACATCATCATCACTGCAGCACTTCGGTCCACAATCCAAGCCCCTCTCAATAGTGCATAAGCTTTGCACGATTCTTGCCTTCGCTGAGTGGTCCGAACACAAGTTTACTGCAGACGTATATAACGATCAGGCAGCAGTCTCAATACTTTGAAATTTTAGCACCACACTGGATACAGGACGCACAGCATTAGCAATGGAAACTAGAAAGCCACAAACAAGTAACACCCTAATAAGGGCAGTCTTCAATGCAATTCGGCAACCTTTAAAAAGGAGAAAAAATATTTTGGCCAGATAGAGGTCTAGTTTAATTTAATCAACATTTGTAATGGGAAGGAGAAGACTTGCAGTTCGGGCAAAGCAGGCGTTTCGAAATCCCTTTCATTCCTTTTCTTCAACACAACGAGCAAATGAACCAACTGGACTCCAATTCTCACCGTCATTTATCTCTACCACCACAAGTGTCTGGACTCCCGACACCATACTGGCGGACCCCGTCACTAAATTCATAGCCGCACCGAAAGACACCGAGGAAGCAGTGGGGACAGCAAAACCATCAGCATTAGTGCCCTCGATTTCAGGAGCAATAAGAGGCATCAGCGATTTGGTAGCAGCACTGACCTGCCACTTCTCAATGCCGTCATGGATCCACGCCATCAAAACGAAGTAGAGTTGGTGAGCAAGAGTCGTCAATTGAATGAGGAATTTGTTCAAAGAGACGCACAGTGGGAAAGACGAGGCCAAAGACGCGATGGGTGTGTGCATCCATACTAGAGACGGCATCTGCGTGAGGGCTAATTCCAACAATGCGACATAGGGAGACGGGGATGTGGGGGAGATTGATAGCCGTCCCGAGTTGACAATCCTAATGATGATACCGCAGTAATACGTACAAGGTGGCATAGACCTGTTGTGTCGATCACTGCCTTTGCCGCATCGCACTCCTTGTCTGTAAGGGAAGCGAGGATTTCAGCGAGGTGGAGATTAGTTAGTCAGTTGTAACGAAAAAGGAAAACACGTTCGAGAATGGGCATTAGGCTCATTTGCGATAATCAAGCCATCGGGCACATGTAACTTTAACAAGCGGAGGGCGAACGCTTACCGCAGCTCCTACAAGGCGGCAAAATCACCTAAACCTCAGCTGCAACCACGACCGAGAAAAGAGACGAGGAAGGAATCAATTTCGTGCCACTCAGAGTCGCACCGAAGCCGCGACCTTTTAAGCGTTCGTATTCACGCACATACTCAATGTCATGGGACTACAGTTCCACGCCTCATGGACGACAAAATTCATGGATAAAGAGCGTCAACTCTTTTGGCGCACCATTGACTGCATCGCACAGAGGAGGCATTTACCCTGTCATGGAAACGAAGAAATTATGTCCTTCCAGCTTCTCGACAAACGTAGCTAATTTTGTTATGGCATTGGCTGGCCGCTGTTAAAAACATACGATTTGCCCAGGGAGAAATCAAATGCTCACATAAAAAACTCATTTGGCATTACAGTGAGGAAATAAAGCTCTGATTCATTATTTCGACATTTTCAAATCCAAGCTATTTTGCATCTTTTCTCACATCCATGCTGAGACGCTTTTTGGTAGTATGTCATCACTCGATGTAAAGATGGATGCGTTGCACCAAAACCGGCCCGCCATCTTCACAAGGGTCGGAATTCTTCCTTTCCTCACCGAAGTCAGCATGCAATTTTTCATTTTCACTTGTCATTGAAACCGGAAATTCATTCATCGACCGCAGCACAGGAAAGGAGGTCCTACGAAGCGCCATCTGATAAGTGGACCCTCACGTTCGACCGCTGCAATAACTGAAATTCACAGTTTTGAGCTCAGTGTTGTGCTGGAGAATATTTCAACACCACTTAAGTGGCAAACCCATCAATTCGATATGCAATTTCTTGCCAACAAATAGAAAACTGGTAGCCAATATAGAAACCCGACCCTTTACGTTCCGTCAAGATGTAAAAAAAGGCTTCGGACAGCCATGACCAGCTGACACCGCCTCAACGCAAAGGTTTTTAAGGCAGATAGACGCAGTGTGCACCAACATTTAAAGAAATGACCTAATAGAAATCAAGTATTTCATCACCAGGATTGCACAAACCATGGATTCAACAAGCCTCGAAGGGCACTAGCCACACTTTCGAGTCGATATATGTGTTTGATTGTGTGCATACATTAAATGCATCGAAAATTTTAACAGTAGATACTCACATACCTGCATTCATCAGGGTGAATCGCAACCCATGCACAACCACGACCAGACAAAAGTCCAAGCTTTCATATATGCCGCTAAATACACGAAAAGGGTATTGGGTACTAATAAAGCAAGGTGACATTCACAGCACTCATTTTCAAATTTAGAGACCACATCATGAGAATTTTTAACTTGCGAATTGAAAACAAATATAAACTTGTTTGGCGAGCACAACATTTTGCAAGACATGTGCACGAGATATTAAACACATTATTTTTTAGTTCTGATGATTTTTGGAACATAGACCAGTTAATAATAAGTCAAAATTTAGAATTTTTGCCATGGTTTTAAAAATTTTGCATGCTAAATCTATTGCTTTGCCCCTTATCTACCTTCGGGTCACACTAGTCGAAATTGATATAATAGTTCATTCATGTTTCTTTAAATGTACCTTTCAGGCGAGAGGCAAGAGCATATATTGAATCCCTCGACGCTGATCGAGGCTATCTCACGACCCCAGTTTGGTGTGCCATCTATCTATCCTTTTGTCTAAGGCATTAAGGTGCCCCAGAGCGTTTATGCCATGCTTATTATAATACTTATATCCTTTAAATGTGCTTTGTAGGCCAAAGGTGGAAGAATAATTTTAACCTGGTCGTAGAGTAGCGTGGTTGTTCCTTGGAGGCAAATAGCTCCTCAGCGCAGACTTCCTAATATTGTTACTCTATATGTGCCCTTAACACATAATAATAATAAGAGCGGAATAATGGAAGGGAAGGAAACTGAAGAACCGTCTAGATTTCAACCTTCTAGTGTTCGGCTTAGTCGCAGGGATGGGAAGCTAGTAGTAGAGATCCCTGCACGAACTGCAGAAGTATTGCCTGTGGACAGCAAAGGGCTTGACCAGTTGCTTATAATTTACTCAAACGCAATGTCACTAGGTTCTGACATTTTATTAAAAAATATTCAGCATAAAATTTGCACTTCTGTTCCCTGTCTAGTTCTTAGTCTCATTTGCGATCATTTGGGTGGTTATTGTACCTTCGTTGAGTGGAGTAGCCTCTAGGCCATGCTAGCAACTAAAAATTACAGAGCAGATTTGCAACGTAATATAAACAAACAAAGTGGCAAACACATTGTTCGCTTCTTGGTAAGGTACTAAGATCTAACATCTTACAAGTATAGAGAGCTAAAAACTGAATGTTGGCTAAATCTTCACCTCCGATGTGCCGATTACACTACCTCCAGATGTGGCTGAGCAGAATCCTGGAGAAAAAACTTTGTCAAAATAACGTGGCTTGGATACAATCACGTCTCAACCATCTGACATAAAAGGCGAACACATCATGTTGATTGCTTGCTTTTCAGGTGCCAATTATCCATGCGCTTAAACCAATGCAATCCACTTTTTCTTCGTCGACAAGCGAATAATGACACAGTGATCGTGTTATTACCATTGGGCCAACAAAACATGCTCCTTTTGCAAGTTTAGCAATTTGCTATGCAAATTGGCTTACGAAAACCCTCGTAGGGTTCTGACTGCAAGCACCGTTAAGCCTACACCAGTCAAAAGACGGATAGGAACACCTCCAGAAGATCCATAAATGGAGATTAAAAGAAGGCCCAGCATATTGGCGTAGGACGTTCCTCCAACCCAGTGTCTCCGAATCGATATTCACACTCTCCGGGTGAGCGGAGTTTGACGGAACTCACCGCCGGAGTACAACTCAACTCAGTGAGGTGAGCAGACATCACTGCAGTACTTTTGCCCTGGCGGAATAGGTATTCACATTTGAGTTGGGTTCAACCACTAAAAAATTAACCAATTTTAGAACAATCGTCCCATTCATCCTCCATGGGGTGCCATGTTGCATAATTGAAGCTTAAATCGACTAAAATTTAAGGTAAGATTTGAGGGGCGAAATGAAGTCGGTTGCTTACCGACGGTTCCAAATATCGCCCAGTCAGGGGTTCGGACGCAATCTGGCACCTCCCTTGTACCTTATGACCATGACCTTAAGTAATTTCACATCATGACTTGCAAGAATGATTTGTAATGATTGAAAATAATCTTTTTTGCTAAAGTGTAGATTTTGCACTATGTTCTTGTTTCTTGCATTTGCATTGGTAATAGAGCGAGCCTAGCAGTTCTTCCATATTGAACCTCTCGAACTCACTTTCACTTAACTTTGCTCCAGTCACAGCTGCAAATTTCTCGTTTATAATTAGGTGAAATTTAAAATAGCTTCCTCTAAAATCAGCACCAACTGTGAATTATAGCAGGCTGGTAAAACTGAAGGCAGAGAATCAAACAGCGTCGAACACTATTGAATTCATAAGCCATTAACTTCTGTAGCAGAAATTGGTTGCATTTTGATGATATGCAACACAAATGGTGGCATGGGAAGTAGCTTTTCCAGTCCTTAGCAAACCACTGCAAGCATCTGTTCCACCACATGGTTACCAGAAGTGCAACAAAAGACTATTCGCAAAAATCTACCTACTGGCTGTTTCATTCACAACAATAAAGGCACCCAAGGGCATCAAATATCTTCATATCAGGGGTAGTCGCACGGACTTGTTTGTGCTTGGGAGTGGCAAGCTAAAAAGGGTTGCGGAATCAACTAATGACACCACGAAATTGATATTCATACGGTGAGGCAAGTCTCACTAGGAAGTAGTGGAAGAGTATGATCACAATGGCGGGAGGTGCCGCGATGCCAGAAGTTATCGATGAAGCACGAAAATGTAAAAGTGGTTCGTTTTTACTGCCTAAAGAACGAAATGACTAATTTAATGGATTGGCAGACAAACATAATGCAGAAATCTGATCATTGTGTCCAACTTGAAGCATAATTTGGCAAGACTTCATCCGTAGGGCTGGAAGAGGATGGGATTGGCAATGCATAAGCTGCAGGAGATAGCATTAAAATGCCTGATTAGTACAAGTTGAAAAGAAAAGATGCTTTGGATTGACGTAAGAGCTCTTCATGATGCATACAATTGGATGGACCTGTTTTCAATTGACTCAAGGCAGCACAAGTGCTGATGAGGGGCAGGCAGATGTTCGGATTCAGTCACCTTTATTCTCGAAAGCAATTGACGTATTGACCACTCTAGCCGATTTTGATCCATCAAATACCAGTCCAGTCTGAATCCAATGAGACAGAATTTCAATTGTGATAGGTATGCATTAGGAACAGGTAGTGAATTCCAGGTAACTTTGATGCACTGGTTTTGTAACTCTACATAATTTGGCATCGTCAATACTTGGTCCTGTATCATTACAATGAATGCGCTACTTAAATTTAAAGCGCTGGCACCTTATTTGTTACCTACAGAAGAAGTCTTTTGTGACATAATTACACCTTTACTTCTTTGCTTTCACATGTTTGAAAGAAAAGCCAAAGTGTTCAACTCCATTATATGGCAAATGCGTCTTAGCTGGCTTTCATTAGCTTTTAGTTTGCATCTGCATACACTTCGAAATTGAGACATCTAAAATTGGATTTTCTGCCGGACCGCACCAATTGCGTGGCGTTGCAGCAAAGTGTAGTGCCAACTGCGTCTCTCATTAACGGTTCTTTGACTAGACCTCCTCAAGTTGGTTTGCGACTTATGCTTCAAGAGGGTGGGTAAGCCGCAATCAAGGGTATCCTTGTGGCCATCAGAAGAAGGTCGAGAATGCATCAACGCAATAGCAGCGCTCTTAGCTGGTCTCATCGACAGATGCTCAGTTGTCATCTGCCAATCAGTACATAAGATAAATGTGTCATGGACGATTCGAGCCTACCGTGGGCGACGTTTTACAGCTCACGCAGTCTCCACTCCAATTGTATTCAGCGGTGTTTGATTCCTCCTGCATGCATTCATAGCATAGGACAGTCCCCCAATCACTGGTCAGTGATGTGTTGCTGTGCTGGAAAGAAAAGGTTGCTCTCTTATGAATCAACCAACTCATGAATAACAGCATGTGAGAATCCATATGGTTTGATTATGTTGCATATTTTTACCCAGATTTTATTTTCTTTTGGTTTCATTGGGCACAGTGAGGGAAGAACCCGCACCACCCGATCAGTTATGCTGCTCTATATCAGCCACTAGAGACTGTAACTGCATCAGTTCAGGATCAAAAAATAGAGCGATTACTGTGCGTTTCCTTATCATGGACGCAATGCGCAAGTGATGTGATCGAATTCGTGGAAAGTCATTATCGTCAGCCGCCTTCTTTTCATACACTGCCGTAAGTTCGTGGCGTTCATTGTAAGAATCCGAAATGCATGCAAATGGGCTCCCATCAATTAAGTTGAAGTGGACAGGATCAGCTTAGTGTTTGAAAGTTGCGTTGGTGCAGGGGAATGATCTCTCAACTTTCCGCCCTGAGAATCACATTACATGGTGCATTTGCACAAACACTTTTCGCGCATCAGAGCGTTCGTAGCCGTTTATGGTTAGCTTCAAGTTATTTCCCAAGTTCTACCTTCATGGCTGATTCAAAATATCTGCTTTTCTTTATAAGTTTGTCAGATGCAGCTACCACCAAAGCCGGCAGACACATCCGCATTCAAACATGGTCAGGCTGTAAGAGGGCCTTCAGGATGGAGGCAATTTACATTTAACGTGTATGGGCCCATTGCGAGAGCTCTATTGGAATCACTCTTGCGAAAGTTCACGCCTTGCAAATCTATTGTCGAGATTTCGATATTCCACTGCACTCTGATTCGCAAGGTGTGATGCATCTCAAGAATAAATCCAATGGACCTCATACTATGAGCATATACACATCGATTCTAATTGCCTTCATTTCGTAGGCTTTTCTTCTGCGTTGTGGTGGAATAAAATTCAGCTAACGGAGGGGTCAGGGCTACTGACATGGCCCGGCGGCCATCCATCTGGCTAGGCCGATACATCTTGAAACATACCTCTTGGGTGAGCGGCAAGAACACAACGTGAATCCTCCGACACCGGCAAACGCCGTCCCACAGCTGCCTATTAATGCACTCTCTATTAACGCTTTGTCAAAGACAATAAAGATGTCTGAAAACAAACAGCCTTTTAGTGTTTGGCGTAGTCGAAGGGACGGAGAGAAGAATAAAGAAATCCCCACAGATGCTGCCTTTGTAAATGACGAACAGGGGGTCTAGAACGCTGTTAGCATGAACCACAGAGGCATCGCCTATGGGTCACAGAGCTCGGCTGGTTAAACTTGAGGCGAACATCCTGCCATCACAAATTAATCTAGCATTAAAAATACTTTGATTTCCTAGTTCCTATTCCTTATATTGTTTCCCCTCCGATACTGTTATTTGACTTGTAATGACAAAAAGGAAGAGTAGGAGGCAGTGCAATCGTAAAAATCAGATCTGCCATCTGATTCGTTACTTGTCGCTTGCGCCGCATCGCCCTGATTGACGGATCCTTTGTTCTAGACCCGCATAGGCAGCACGAAATAGTGGCGACACAGGAGACGAACTGCCCCGACCTGACGTGAAAGTATTTGCCAATTTTGTGCGCCGTGTCCACTTCATTTTGAAGAACGAAAGGAAGTGGGGGAGCCAGAGGAGGGAAAAAGCGATTAAATGCAGTGAAGCGATCTGGTAGGCGTGTGGGTGATATCGTGTTGGCGGAGGGTGGAGTTGAGATTAAATGAACGGCTGGCTAAACAACAAACGAACAATTAAAGGGTGGAACTTCCTGGTTGTTCGTCTAGAAGGATGAGTTAGGAGGCTAGGGTAAGACAAGTGCGCCTTCTCACTCACATACACTCAAGCACACGCACACGCACACGCTTCTACCTGTTTTGCGCGACATTAATTAAGGCGACTCCTCAACAGGGTGGAAATGAAATTGTGCAATGACACATACAAACTTGGGCAAACAGACAGATAGGTGCAGATACATATAGAAGGACATAGAAGGTGGTCAGGGGCTAGAAGCCTGCATTCTTACCCATTATTGTAGAGCACCAGGTAGCGACATTCTCCACTAAAGGGAAAAGAAGTAGGCAGTGATATAAGGAAGTGAGCTTGACCAGTTTGCAAATCGCAAAGTGGGAGCGATACGCTCACCTTCGCTCTCGAAGAGATGAGTGGAGGAAGGGAGGCGGCGTGGTGCAGGACAAAAGAGGGACAGAAGGAAAGAAATCGTGGACAAGATAAAGATTTGAGTAGAGCGTGATTTTGTCAGATTCAGTATACTCTGTGCAAGCCCCATCTAGGTTATGAATCTTTGCTTCATTTACTCGTCATAATCAGGAGTAAGCCCTGTGGCGAGATGACGAGGAACTTACAAAGAGAGCGCTAGCAACCGCTGAGGTAGGAACAGGAGGCAGAGGAGAAATGATGATGATTTTTGAGGAAGGGAAGATGAGAGAAGAGTAAGAGGTGCATGGAAGCGAGACGTTCTCGCATCACCAAAGCGGGAAATAAAGGTAAGAAACTAAAAAGCACGAAGTAATCACTCCTTTTCTAGTTAAGTTAAATAAGTGGAACACTTGCGATGGGGGATAATGGTAGAGTGCCTATTGAACGTAGGAGGAAGTAAAGGATACCCTCACCGAGGAGGCTTTAGAGTGGAGCATGAGGTCGAAGACGTAGACTGGAGTGCTCCTCTACACCCATTTCGAAGACGTCATCATCCCTAATATCTGCAATGAAGAAGGAAAGGACCTCAGATCGCATGGCATGGAGCTGTGTTGATTTTACTAGGCGGGCAAAACTCAAGTGTTGAAGTTGACTTTAATGGTAGCGTGTGAGGTGCCTCTAAGGATGAGGCATACAAGATAGATCAGACAGTCCTGTCTACTTTCCTTTTCCTATTTTATGCAAGCCTGTTATAATCCAGCCGAGGTGACTGGTCTGTTCTGTTCTGATTCAGTGTAATCTAGTCGGATCTAGTGTAGCCTAGTCTCGCGAACCGTGCTACAGTGCTTTCAGAGTGAAACATGGATATTGAGCTGTTTACCTAGTGATTACAAACGCATGTAGGTGACAATTGATTATTCTTCTCTGCTGTGGCTCTTCTGCTTTCTCTCTCATCTCAGAATGAAGTGAACATGGCACATGAAACTGGCAAAAGCTCTCACGCTAGGTTTGGGCGATTTGTCTCCTGTATCGCCACTGCTCTGCATCTGCACAGGCAAGGTAAAATAAAGGCGCTCGTCAATCAAAGCGGTGCATTGAAAGTAACAAGTGATGAACCAGCTGACAAAAGTATTTTCCTATGCAGAAGTCTTAACCGGAGAGCTGCAGTACCTCCCACTCTTCCGCTTTAGAATTCTGAGTTTAACAACGACTTAAATCCCCATGGAAATGAGAAAGTCGACAACCAAGTCAAGCAGATACTGTCGGTTAGGGAAATCGATGACTCATCTCGCTAGGATTGGTACGAATCTAGCGAATGTGAGTTTCTGATGTGTATCCCAAATTTTTGCCACGCATTATGCAAGGCAATAGCAGTAAATGCATTAGCATGAACATTCAGCTAAAAGAGACAAAAGAATGATTGACGCAGACGTGGAGGGATGAGAAGCCGTCAAAATGAAATGAGTGGGGGTGAGGAAGGGGAGGAGAGGATTGGAAATAAACTCATGGGATAACTCTACACAGTGCTGTGGCGCGACGTTATTTATTATTCTTCTTCTATCCCTAAACTATTCACTCACGCACTCATCCATCCATGTGACTAAGTAAAATGTGAACAAATTCGAATTTATTAATGGTCCACTCAAAGCGGCTGGTAACAGTTTCCCTTTCCCGTGTGATTTACAACGGGCATCAAGTAGGGTAAGGGGTGAGTGTGGCACCAAAATGGATCGTGGACAAGATGAGAGAAAGCAAAAGCAGATGTGGAAAGAGTAAATTATCTGCATAATGCCACTGCTAAAAGAGAAGAAAACTGTTTGGGGAGCATATACTATGCTCTTAATCCGTCAAGCAAACTATTCTTCTTGAAAATGCACTGCTCGTTTTGTCCTAATCGAATTTACTTTCTTTATACCATATTCTCACACGTTCGCATCGTTACTGTTCTGATCTGAACCATTCCAGTTTTGGCATAAGCCCGCATACTTTGCCCTGCTTTTGCATCTTTTATTACCCTACTCTCTCAGTTTTCTTCGCAAACATAGACAATTCACAGCAGAATGAAGTAGATTGCTGAATCTCATTTCTGAGTGATCGCGATCTATGCCCGTAATCTCCCAGCTTTCCTTGCCAAAATAGACATTTAAAAATGAAAAGTGTCGCAATCACTTTGAGAAGAGGCCGAGCAGCTAATTCTTGATTCTGATCAATTCTTGAACAGCATGGATAAGAATGAAAGGAGCTCTGTACACTAGCTAGTCCTGAATTCGTTGCCTCGGCCACACCTGAATTGTGGGGTTGCAAAATGAGTGCTACCGAGAGCATTTGCAGCAAGGAACCTGCTATCGAGCCCTAATACTGATCATTCCTGGAGTGAATTTGCAGATTTATGTGCTATCGCAACTTTCTTTTGCAAAATTGGCTACTCACACACCAAGCACACAAAAAGTGTCAGATCTTATCAGGAGAAATGCCGCAAACAATTACGGAAGGTAGCAATGCGCTAAACTTCGTTTTTGATCAACGTAGGATCAAATGAGAACAAAAGCACTGTGCTCTAGACCCTTGCTAAAAGCGTTTATAGAATAAAACAAGCACAGAGGAATTCACTTGAGTGTGTGCATTCGCGCATTATCATTTTCCGCACCAATTTAGGCGCTCTTATCACCGACCAAAGCCTGATTTTCGCAACAAAATACGAAAACTGCTGCAGGTAATTGCTAAGTGGATTAAGGTGCCGTGTTTTGAATCTAATTGATTCTAAGCTTAAATGAACAGAATATGGCGCAATTTTATATGCTTGTGTCATCTCAGCCTTCTTTACCAAAGAGGCTTCCTCGACTATCGACGGTGTCCAAATTTTATCGTGCAACACGAGAAACATCATAGCTGCCAGGGATGGGAGAAAGAGCTGAGTACGAGAGCAAATAATTGCAGATAACTACCAGGAAAATATGTCATAGCTATGTGCCTATGCTATCGCAGTTTTCGTAAATAAATCATTGGCAGTGCACTGCCGCCATTCCCAAACATCAAATGTCTTAAAATTAAACTGCAACTATTTGGAAGAGAAATAACCTATCCTTTGTTGCCGAACCTTAGTTAATTCTAGATTAAAGTAAAAAGCATGACGCAGCTGATATTTGCACTTTCCGCTATTTTCGTCATATAAACACTTTTTACAGCCGCGAGACAAAGTGGTGTAGTTTAACAGGGTCCTTGAATTTTGGGTGCAATAAAAACCGTCGGTAAGGGTCTTGATAGAATCAGTTTCAGATCAAAGTAGGAATAGCATAAAACACAGCGCACTTGGGCTGATTTGGCCATTATTTCACATGTGTGCTGCAAATTTTTCCTTTGCTTCGAAGGCCTCCAGCTGCAACCCGCTGGCAAATGAATAACTTGAATTGACTGAAATTTTTAAAAATAGCTCGCAGATGAAGACGATTCAGCGATTCATGCAAGGAAAATGAACTTAATACTAATAAATAAAATCGTAAAAATAAAGGGTTAAGCCGAAGTATAAAGTGGTCAGTGTTAATTTATAAATGAGAGGTTGGATAAGAAACCATAAAATGCAATTTATTCTCACCTAAGTCATGTGCGAAGCAATGCCAACGGAGCGAAACTGATTCAAAATCAATCGCCGACGACCACATGCTCAGCTAAAAGTTTCATTGAGACGCAAAATATATTCTAAAAAAAGATATATATGCCGCAACGCCAATCCAACAAAAAATATTCAGAAGTTAAGAGGAGTTAAAAATTACATTACGCACCGATGCCATCATCAAGGAAATGCATTACAACAAAGAATCAAATATGCCCGAGAGACATAAAGCAATTATCACTGCAGTCCCTAATCCTAAGAGACAAGCATTTACAGCCATGCCACTTCTCATCACGCATCGCCCTACAACCAATGACGCCATCGCCATGGCCTTTATCTCTTCCAAACAAATAAGTCATCAATGTGAAAGGCTTTCATGCTTTCGACTTTTGGTGAGCCCACCAACTGTACTGCAAATCATGCACGTCTGGATGACCACCAAGGCATGCGTGTGGGCATGCGAGTGGAAATTGCACCGAAACACATCAGTGTGAATGATTGTGTCAAGGTAATTGTGACTCTACGATTGTCTGTCGTCGTTTGTCACTGCAAATTGCAAAATTACCTAAAGGATACACGATTTGTTTTACCTGCGTGTAGTTGAAATGTAGGAGAAATGTAGAATTAGGTCGAAGTAATGCAGATTACCTCCTTATTCGGTATTGACATCTCATCGTATCTGGTGCCCTTGGGCAGTGCTGTGATAACGATGAGCGAACGACCAGCAGCCCATGTGGGTCCAGCTCGAGACAAATGCGCTCCCCATGCACGCAAGGCATCGTAAGTAAGCATGTCCGTGGGATCCACTTGCATGAGTGCGATCCGCCCTTGCTTGATCCTGCCGAAGTTCTTAACGCCCACTACGAGTAAAGAAGGGAAACAACTCGCATGGGGATCAAATTGATCGCGTACCGTCCAAATGATCTTCCAATGGCTCTAGTAATCTCGTAAAATTTGTCGCCGATGTGATATGGACACTAGTTAAGAGTTCAAGCACGCTGTGCCTGTTTCTGGAGAGGCGAAGTGTTGATAGGATTGATTCTAATATCTCAGGAATGTAGGAGATGGTAGTGTGTAAATCGTAGAACAGCGCAATACGCCTCTATCCATTGTTGACGAGATAGACAAGAATGCCTCATAGAATAGTCTTGCGCTGAACTACAACAGATACCGCAGCGATGGGTGGAGTGGGTGAACCGTGACTACTGTCGGTGAGGTGGTTGACAAAGATAGAGGTGGAACCCAACACTTGACCGTAGTAGGAGATCTGGTAGAGTTGAGATCGTTGCGGCTCCTTTGGGTTACCAAGATTGATCCATTCGTTCACCAAATTACAGTCGCTAGCTAAGGGAGGTCCCAGTAACACGCTGAACCCCGCAGAGTTTAACGCGTTTTGCTAAAATTGCAAAACAATTATTTCACTGCGCTCGAAACACATGTACATGTGAAATAAAATATTTTCATTCTCTCCACCGCTACTTGCAATGACGTGTGCCACAATTGGTTAAGGATGAAAATGCGGAAGCAGAGGGATTTGTAAGGAATAAACTTAACAAACCTAGATGGGGCTGAGTGATTTAAAATGGGCGAGCAATGAATCAATGTTAAATTCCAACTTAAAAGTATTGCCAAGAATTTGCACAGATGCTGACATTTCAGTGTTAGACTTATTAGTGAATGCTAACACCTAGCTCTGACGCTGATTACTTTTCTATTTCATTGATGGTTATTTGGGTAGTAGAGATGGGATAAACACAGCATTCGATACTGTTACGAGAAGGCGTTAGAATGCGGAGGTAGTGAATGTCACCATGCTATTTCTTTCTATAAGCAACTCGATTGTAGGAATTGAGGTAGCTCTGCTGTCACGTAACGTGGTTACCATTCCACCACATCTCAAAATTGAGTATGATGATGCTGGATGAGTTGGTGGTTAAATAACATGTGTTTGTCTTGGATTAGACACGTACACATGGCACTCACACGTGCAAGGTCACCTCAGCGTGAGTGTCAACACTACTCGAGAGGCTGTCAAATTCTACCACGACGAACCTGTAAGCTTTGCAGAATTTCGTACAGCACGCTTGCTCTCGAGGCCTCCTGCATTGAGCATTCAGACACCCGTATGTACTCCAGAGCAGCAAAGAAACTTGTCTCACCGTTCGCCGACATCAATGAGCGCACGTAGTGCACAGCTGCGGCGACGCTGCGAGCGATGTTGAAGTGCTCCATATCGGACGAGCACCCAGGGTCAGAGACGAATGTGTAGATAGTGAGAAGATTTCGACCACTCGAAGAAACCTCATTTTCTTTACCGAGGACGTCAAGGATGGTCAAGGTGATCAAGAAAGCGACCAGAAGCATCTCGTTTTATCGAACGATTTTGTGGGGAATTGAAGAGGTGTGAAATCGTTTCAATTTATATGTAAGCGGTTGATGTTAACGCCCCTTCTTAATGCACATAAGCAATTAATGTAGGCGATAACGGAGCTAAAGTTTGCCTGGCATGATGGGGCAAAAGATGCTGAAGTATTTTATTAGCGAATTCGTTGCAGCTATTTAACACACTAGGAGAGGTTGGAAGGTTGCATGCATGGAGCTTAATAAACTGCTCCCATCAAAATAACCGATGGGTAGGCCAGTGCATTAACTTTATAAATAGCTGGGGCGATCTTGCTGACAAAATAATCTAACATCTTTAACTCAATTATGTCACGCAAACTCCAATTCCGTCAACGCCTGCATTAATTGCTTTTGTGAGTTAAGAAGGGACGTTAATATCAACCGCTTGAATACAAATTGAACCTATTCCACACCTCCCCTAATTCTCCAATACAAGTTGTTCTACTGATAAATCTACTTGGACACTTTAAAGGAACGCTGGGCTGTCACGAATCAGTCGTTCTTGAGATGATGTTTCCGCTGAAGACTTTGCAAAGCCCCAACAGCTGTAGCAGTAGTGAAAGATCATGAAGGAGAGGCTGCTGTGCGATAGATTTTTCCACCACTTTCAAAGTCCTTTACAACCCTACTTTTGCAAGGGCTATAAATTTTACTTACTTGTTGAGCGAGAAAAATGCGACCATGCAACTTGTAACTCGTTTGGGACACACAGATGGAGGTCTGGATGGAGGAATTGCTGTTAATGTAGGCTAGTATGGAATGGGTGCAATTCACATGTTTTGGCATGACTAGGAACACTGTTCACGGCGGCAGATTTGACCTGGAGAATAGTCACATGGGTGGAATGTATATAAGGTGCTTCGCGAAGGCTCATTTATGCCGTGCTCATGAAGTACAGCCAAGCGCAAACTCTAGCGCCAAATTTGCAGAAAGGATAGGATGGCACTTACTCAAGCAACAAGGACACTGTGTAAGTTTCATTCGTTCGTTTTATCTCTTCTTAATCTTCTCACGCAGCTGACAATGTTCGCCGATCTAGTCAATGGCTATTATGAGTTAATGCTGTTCATGTGACAGCTGCTATTAGTTACTAGTTCGTCAACATCTGGTGCGTACAGGCTTCAAATTAATGTCCTCGCATACGTTTGAGACACTGCTTAATTTGAGCTTAGGAAAAATAATTTCGCTACAATGGATTTGTATTTTTGAATTTTGTTCCTGTTCTGCATATGCGAATGTGTAGCTATTAATAGTTCTGTGATTCTTTTGGTATCAGATCTTATCAACGTGTGACAAGGGGTGAGGCATTGCCGTACGTTCTTCATTTGTGGACAAGAAATCGCCTGCCAAATCGATTGGTTTGCCACCTGAGAGCGGTCAAAGTATGCCAGACCAAGATCCTTCGTGGAAATTCAATTTTTTCCTTCAGCCAAAAAGATGCTGCTGGCCCTGATAAAAATGTTAATGCCTGCTTTGGTGGATAGATGCAAAAATTCGACTAATCTGCACCATTACACAGCAAGTAATACTGCATCATTCCATCCCACCATCTAAATGGCTTTCTTTGTTCTTTTTATTGATATTTTGTTAATGTAACATGCTTGAGGCACTGTATTCCCTTTTAGCAAAATTCGTTTCAGTTCTTGCACTTGTAGACAGGCATGCTCTTAAAGGATTGCTGGCACTGGCAGCTTTTATTCCTCCCCTTCGAAGAATTTCGACACTTGTTTCGATGCACTAGCACCGCCAAAATGTTGCCTTCTGTATTGATTTCAATTGCTAACGAGAGTTGCTCTACTTCGAACCCGTTATGTACAATATCCAGATCCATCGCTATGATATTTTCAAGCCTCATAAGGCCACATTGATACTTGAAGGCTTCCTCTTACGACACGTGTTGAGATGTTAATACTGGCGTCTTTTAACTGGGAAAATTTTATCGGAGCTTGTTTATCCGATTCTGCATCTGTTAGTAAACCTAAGTAGCAGATGCGCGTTTTCTTGCAAGCTAACAAGCCCAAAAGCGACTATTATAACCATTGATCCAACTTTAGGGTGTAGGACCTGGTTGTCAATCAGAATTCAAACGAAAATCTTAAGGCTCTCTAATTTCTCACTGGACCCAGTGGCTGACACTGTTATTTTGTACGACGACGTTTCTCCAAAGCGATTAATGGTCATGCTCTCACCCCGTGAACGGGCACACACTTAGTGACCCTGCAGGGTAATGAGTTTTAAATGGCGTTCCACTAGACATAGGAATACTTAGCTCACTACTCGTCATCGTAGCCAGTTTGCGTTCTCAATGAACATATTCCCCAGAAAGGCACTGTATCCGCTCAACGGTGACAAACTAAAACATTGGTTGATATCGGAGCCATGGGAGACCATGACGTTTGTTGCCGCCAAGAAGAAATCGCACAGAGGGGCACAAATGTTTGAGCGGATTCTTCTTGGAAGTTAAGTCTCCCGGTTTCAAGTTAGTCTTTTCACTTTAGGCCTTCGCATCAAAATTCTTTTTGAATTTCTCGCTCCTCTGCTTACCTCTCTACACATCCCCGCTGCTTGCAGATCACACGCTACTCTGCGTCCGTCCGCATACAAAAGCGTACGGATTTTCAAAGGGCATGACTACACAATGCAGGGCACCACGTGCACCTGTAGGCTTGGTGTTTATGTGGCTGACCGACTAACTCTCAGGCGGATAAGGATGTTACAGTCACCAGGTTTGTTTACGTACGCGCATCTAAAATTTTTATTCGACTGCAACACCCGAGTGGTAATCTGTAGACTCAGAGAGAATTACGACTTCCCAAGGGCCGATGAGGAGAGACAAAACAGGAATACGGATCTATATGAAGTAAGAAGACGTGTACTTAAAGCAGAACTGACAAAAAATAGTAGGTGAAAGCGTCATTCTGATCAGATAACGATTCACTCGAGACACACACTCTGGTTGAATTTGAGGTCGAACGCGTTAGCAGCGATAAATAGAGCCTAGCACTTTACTGAATTTTTATTTTTGCAAGGCACATACTCTATTCAGTTACAATTCCGGGGTTGTTAGAATTAGAATGCATTCCCACTTGCCTCAGCCCACTTAACCGCTGATGTCTCTGTAGTTGTTGAGATAATGAATTGCATGCAATGCTCTATTTTTGCCCTATACAGCTATAATTGACTAGCATTAGAACCTTAGTTCATCGGTTAGGCAACTATTCCCTCATGATCAGTCTCATGCGAAACTGACAGGAATAAATGGGGCGTGAGAACTGCGGTTCCATATTGCCTAGCCTTCACAGATTGAGGTCACAGTCATTTGTCCTTTGCTAGTTTTTAGAATAGTAGAATCAGTGATGAATAATTTTTTAGGGTTTATGAACGTGGATTAAGCTGGTACAAGCTATTAGCCCCAACTGGTGTCATTATTGCAAACGACACAACCATTGGGCATTGTGAGGGAGATTTCTCTTCAAACAGGTGCTAGCTGTGAACGCATTGAATAGTCATTCTGCAGCTTCAACATTGAGCATCGCATTTCAATTGATCAGAGCTGAAATCCAACCTGTCAATTTATTTGTTTTATTTGCCCCTTTATTTCGACCTGTGACTCACTCAATAGCAGGACTCATACCTATCATTTTGTGTGCTAATTCATTTATTCATTTAATTGTTGCTCCCCACTTACCAAACAAAGCATTTTTTAGCATCCTAGATATTTGTTCTGCAAAAAGACATCGCTTCAAAACTACGACATAGTAACTGGTAGCTTTTGCATTTTGAGATGCTATCCTGGTCCTTTTAGCCTGCATTTGTAGCAGTGTAGCTCGGATGACTGATCAGTCTGAAACTTTGACCGCCTTTGAAAACCAAGGTCTTATACTAAAGAACAACTTGGCACAGTAGCAACAACGATGCCAAATCCCATTGCAGCGATGTACCGATATTCGACTTCAGTTTGCTCTTTTCTACGATTTTGAAATAGAAAAATCAGATCCTCATGCTGTTTATTCTCTAGCTGCTCCGGCCACATCCAACTGTCCTCTGATTAATCTCCATGCTTAGCTCTGCTACTATCATGTTATCTTTCACCGTATCATATTTTTATTGAATAAAATATGTGACGCCCAAAATATTTGATTTTTCACTTATAGAGAACATACGGATTATCACCAGGCATGCATTTCGAGAGCGAGGCTCTATTGTTGGAAACTTTAAGGTAACGTATACATTGTAGCGACTACACAAAGAGATGATCATTTCGATCCCATAACTTCACAGTTTTGCCGAATACCACTTCAGTGACAAATGATTAATTCGTTCTTCTTAATGCTTGTTGAGATTTAAGCGAACGCTCAAACAAGTGATGGTATTCCACTTTCGCCAAAGTGATTTCGAAGTGAACACCTTTGTAAGGTCGTTTCTATTGACATTTGAGTCTTTTTAATGTCCTGAAGGTGCGTTTAATTTTTTTGATTAAGTTTCCAGCCTGACTATAGTAAAACGTTGGAAACCGAGTCTTTTTGGTCCCCAATGGATCTACTTCCATCGATGCTCGCGTGGCTGATTTTAACAATTGTACTATTCTCAGTATATCAAACCGTGCCTCCAACTGCAATGCGGAAGCTCGTGCGATCAATCTGCGTCAGAATGCGTGATGTCTGAGGTTCAATTGATTACGAATTAATAATGTAACTACGCGCTTTCTTGTTGAGAACCACGGTAATTAATGCTTTAACCCTTGCCCCTATTGTGAGTTTTATGTCAACTCTCTGAGATGGCAATATTAATGAGAGTTGGTTTTGACTCCATCTAAGGTCCATGGCAACTTCTCGTTCTTCGAGGATATTATTGGCGCCCATTGCATCAAAGGATGTCAAATTTTGCATAGTCTGAGGAAAAATGAGAAAGATTTAAGGTGACATTTCACAAGTCTGCACCGTTTTTAGTGTTTTAGCAAGACCCCATATTTTGCACTTGAATCCTCAATTGCATGGGCTGAACTATTTAATTTGAGACTTCCTACTTAATGGCAGGCTCCTTCGTTCAAATTATCACGGTAGCAGCTTGATTGGAATCGTTCCTTGCTGCCAACGGATTGCACTGCATTGGGGTTCACATACCGGCAGTTCACGCATTGGCATACTCTTTCAGATTACGAGAGCATAACAGTGGTTTATTGACAGCTGCTATTCTCCATGAGGAGAATGACTTCTCTCGT
>JADWOT020000001.1:18134875-18316936 GCA_036345935.2 Taenia hydatigena
GAAAGAGACTTAAATCAGCCAAGACCTGTAGACACCGTCCCGGTTTAAAATGTGCTTAGGGTAAATAGGCGTAGTTCACATTAGTGTTTGACCAAGTAAGTTACTAGAATTCGAGTATTTCACTACGAGCATTACACAAACCATGAATGCAGCAAGCCTCAAAAGTCGATAGCCACGATTTCATGTGAGCAACATAGGCTCACTTATGCGCATGCATAAAATAAGTCAAAAGCTTTTAAAACCGACACTAACATACCTGGACTCATTAGAGCAAATCGCGAACCAGGCATAGCAACCACTAAGCCAAAGCCCACCATTTCATATATGCCGCTGAGCACTTTAAAAGGGTATTGGGGATGGAAAAAAGAAAGCGAGGGTGACAAATATTGTTGTCGATTGTAAGAATCTGAATGTAGAAACTCAACCCTAATTATTTTGCAAAACTAGGCAGGATTTTTGACAAGTAAAATTTTTGTAAGGCATTTGTACGAGACTTTGAATGTAATTTTGGTCCAAATGATTTTTTACTATACAGACTAGTTAATAGTAAGTCCTCCGCCAGATTTTCACTACTTTTTATTAAGTGATGTGCAATTTTTTATTCTACTTACATCTTATCTTTAATCACATTAATCGAAAGTGGTATAATCATGTGGTATTTATGTTTATTTAAACATACCTTTTGGACGGGAGGTACGAACGCAACGCGAATCTCTCGATGCAGATATAGGCCGCCACACAGTCCTTTATTAATATGCTACTGTTTTACGGCTTTGTGTCGAAAAATGACGGTGTCTCAGAACAGTCAACCTTCTCGTTTTAGGCATAAGCGCAGGGAGGGGGAGGAGAATGTCGATGTCCCTGCAAATGTTGTCGATATGAATAACGTGCGGAATATCTGGAACGCCTTTAGCATGAATTGTAGGGGTGTTTCCTGTAAGGAATGGAGAACACGGATAGTTTTCTTTTGTTTAGACCACTATGATTTAGCAGTAATTAAAATATTCAACGCAAAAAATGGTGCGTGTGTTGTTTGTTCAGCTCTCAATCTCGCCTACGGTCGCTTGGATGGTCATTGTACCTTCGTTGGGTGGGTTGGCCTCTAAGCCACGGTAGTAGCTCCAATCCTTTCCACACGCCGAACATTTTTACTTTGATCAGGTATCATGCCAACTTTTGCCTTGAGACGACTCTCAAAGAGCTACAGCGGCATTCACAAACTGCATTTTAGCACGCACGCTTTATGTACTTACGTTTAAATCCTGCATTATGGCAGCCAGATAAAGTTAAGGCAAAGTCATGCCCATTCGATTATGCTCAACGTCGACGGTATGGCTCATTGCACTCCTTCGTAGACTAAAAGTCGCATTAAAGACACGTTGGAGAATTAAAAAGGCATTATTAAGGGAACTGTGTTTGCATAATATAATCGGTGCACATATAGGCTGCAGTTAGCGGATCCATCCACAAATACTGAAAACAGTAGTATAGGGAAGGGTCACCGTTTTCAAAATGGGGAACCGTCTGTGGAAGGATGCTTTCCAATCATTCAAAGAAAGTGATGTGAGCAAAGCTCCACCCACTCTCCTCAAGGTGGTTGGACAACTCAACCACGTGAATGCCATCGTCATGGATTCGAGGAAGGGGACTCGTGAAATCGAAGCTTGCCATAGACTCCTCGATCTTGTCAGGCATCAAATCGACGTTTGCTAGCTCTTCTCAATCAAGTGGCACTGTCTCCACCTAAGGAACACCATCTCCGTCAAGTGCGTAATGCAACTGCGATCCACTACCAGTGTTTCCTTGCAGTACGCAGCCTCGAGAAGCAAACAAATCACGTCGATCGTCTACGAAGTCACTTAAGGTGGCCTGGGATGTTAGCTGGGAGGAAAGGCAAGGTGATTGCAATGTGCCGGAAGCTACCTCGTCCCAATCGACAGCGCCATAAAAGTGCAGATCCCTATCTTTTGTGATGTCTGGACGCTCCTTTTGGTTGTGTATGAGGCAGGAGTGGAACAAAGCCTGCAGTGACTTTGAGAGCTTTTTACCTCCCTTATGCTATAGCGATCTGATCTCGCCCACCGCATTACATTGATCCCTCCACTAGCATTCGGTTGCACTGGTCCTGACAAAATGTAGGCAATCGGAAGGGTTAGACTCCACGCATGTGCCTTTGTTGTAATTGCTATCCTATTGGCTAATTTTACGTGCCATGAAATGGGGAGTTGTGCAAAAGTCGTGCGCTTCTGGCGGATTCTCATTCTCTGGCATTCCATATGACCGACCATAGTCAGCGATGAGAATATGACCTGAGTCTGAGAGGAGTTCGTTCTCGGGTTTGAGGTCCTTGTGCACGATGCTCATGGCGTGAAGACATTGCAGGCCACAAATAATTACACAAGCGTAAAATCACGCATCACCTTTGGACACGTCGTCAACGTGGCAGTCGGGAGTAAATGGATCGAGACCACTACCTTTGCACAGAACGAAGGTGGGTGATCCGTAAAAATTCGTGGACTTCAGAGGAGTGTGGAAAGAAAAGTTGACTGGTTGTGGAGCAGTACAAGCCGCACAAGGATGCACACATGAGAGCTGAGGGATTACAGGAAAATGCGTTCAATTGCTTATGCCGTGGTTTTGTCACTTTATTGAATGAGAAGTGCTTCATAAACCATGGAATGTGTGCCTTGAGAAATAAACCTTGTCACGTCGAACAGTGGTGGTTGCATCGGTCCAACGTCGGCACGACAGAATATTGAAGTGAAATAAATGGTGTAGTAAACCAACGCGATTCATCTACCTTAGCGGCATATGCCTTTCAGTAAGCTACGAGGATGTTTCCTACTGGCTCCATGCATGTGGTGCGCACCCAAGCGGCGTGTGTGAGCGAAGTCGTTTGTCTGCACCTCTATGGCCTCCAGTTCCATACCAATCCATTGGCTTTAAATAACGGAATATTATCCGTTCCTCTAAAAAAAATAGGAGGGAAGTGAGGTGATGTTGGTAAGGATAGTGAAGATTTTGCTGGCTGTAAAGGAAGAGGCAATCCATGCATGGCAGATTCAAATTTTAACCAAACCACATGGTTAAGCTCATATGCCCCTTATACTCCTCCTCTCATTGTTAACATTGAGTACAGGATTCCGCTCCGCCTATTCGCCGCTTCAATCTACTCCCACTTTGTGATCCGAGGCGTCTGACTTAGTGGCACACACACTCTACTAATGCATGGGCCCAATCCACACTCACATTCTACGAGGGAAAGATGGACTCTTACATCATGAAGTAATTGCAGACTACACGTCTGTTTGTATGGCCATCTTCTTTTACTCGACTAAAACGAATTGTATGCTTGCGCAAAACGCTGGGCACAGTGCATGAAATGCTGATGTGAGTATGCAGACAGAGGTTTAGTTGCCAGGATAATGTTATAACGCCATCTGACACCTCGTCCTGTAAACCTGCAATCAGTCGGTAAGTAATGTTTAGTCACGTCAGGAGTAACTGCCTCTTTTGTAAGGTCATGAGATATGAGTGACAGCCTCAAATTAGGCTGCGTGTTTGTTTAGTTTTACATGACAGCCAAACAGCATGACGTCGCACCGCCAATTAAAAAAGCGCGCTTGACCGGAGTTGCGGGCACAATCAAAACTCAGTTCGAATGGGTCTTGGTAAATTAGTGAGTGTGAACACATTTTGATCCTATAATGTGTGTATTTGGAATTCCAGCACTTGGGCACTATTCAAATGGTTTCACTGTGAATTCGCTAACAGCATCAGTTTGGCATTATTGCGCGACGTTGTGTGGGCCATGCGAGGAGCTAATGGCAAACTCCGATCACTTTCATTTGCAGATGTGACGTTGCATGACACCGTCATTAATTTCTAGTGTCTGACACATTACAACGCATCAGGATCTGCTTCCCGTGCCCACTCCTCTGTCCAACTTTATGCATGCGTGCAGATGCAGCCACAACAATGGAGCCACATGAGCAAGGGATTATCATCGGAAGTCCAACTGGCAAGAGACTAATAACACATGTTGGCTAGTGGTTTGTTGAAAATTATCTCTTTATCGGCTTTTGCTTAAAATGACTTCCATTATGATTATGGCCATATTCTCATCCACTAGGAGCTTCAAGCACTTGCATAAAAGTTGCTAATGCGAATGAATGCAAGCAGCCTATACTTCATCTCTCTTTTGTGTTCTACCATATTTGGGAGTTAAGGTAACAAAACTTGACACAAGATTTGACTGGTCAATCCCCGGACAGTGCGATGATCTTGGTACTAATTCCAAGTGTTTGAGGTGTTATCAGAACTCCGAAAACGCATATGATGTCTAGGTTTCAACAAATTCATTGACTTAGCAAGAAGTGCATTTAGCATAACTAGTATTAACACAAAGTGAAAAGGCAGTGAGAGATCAGCGTATGGCATTACATTTCTGCGTTTGTTATCGTTCTGACTGGTGATGAAAGTGGTAGAGACTGGTGATGCATAACGTTCTAATAAGAGTCAGGAGATGGATGGAAGTGGATTGAAGCAGACAAGAATGGTGCAGTAATGTTCACGTGTTCGTTTACGAAAATAGTGAGTGAGTGTGTGTCAGTCCTCTCGTTAGTTGCGCAATGGCAAAACGGCTATGCTGCACGTCAGTGACACTCTAAACTGGTGATGGAAGCAGACCCTCATTTTGCCTTGTCTCTCCTCATCTTCCCTACACCACGTTATGCCTCGATACGTTGAATCTTGTTGCGCTGAACTAAGGCAACTCTATGCTACACTACTCTGCAAATAGAACTGATAGTACTGCTTGATAGTAGACATCTCTTGCCTAGTCAAGTGTAGTGTCCATTGATTGGGTAAACAGCAATGCTCATTACCTCCTTCATACAATACCTCAACAGCACTGCCTTCTCTCATATGCTCAAGACTCACAAATGACCGATCTCTAGTTTTACATTTTAGACAGTCGACTCCAACGAAATACCTCCGAATGGTCGTACCATCGTTAATGTCGATGGCCAGTGTGTTTTACCGAAAGCTGTTTCCTCTCAGACACGTGAAGTGACTGCAGGCATGGTAGGATAATTGACTGACTACGCCTCTTTGATTTGTCAAAATTCCAACACTCGTACGCCACTCAAGAAACTTTAAGTGCCCACTGCTGTTTCCCTTCATTCGGATTTGGGTAAACACCTCGTGATGGGACAGTGAAGCCTCCAATTGTCCAAAGAACGATGGACACAAGAGCAGCATCGGAAAAGAAAAGGCCAAAGACCAACAATCTTGAACAGGCGGTGTATTTTACCAAAGAATTAGTGGTGCTCCTCATTCGCTTCCGCTTCTTTCACATTTGCTATGATGCACGAAATTGAGCCGAGGTGAAGAATCACGTGGGCAACTGAAGCCTTTTTTCAAAAAACCACCTGCAAGAGATTATGTCCAAAATCGACACCAGGTGGCGCTGTGGAACACGACGCGACACTCGTCTTTGGTTATATCAGTCACGTGTTAGATGCGAAGAGGTCAATCCCACAACCAACCATCAAACATGCTCTTCTACGCGTTTCATCGTCTTCTACCATTCATCTTGCTTCCCATTGTCGTTTCTGTCATCCAGTTTTCGTCAGTGCTTCAGTAGCGCTTTTTTCCTTCTCGACTCTGGTCTCCTTCTCATGCTCCACTTTCGCCACCTCCCTCTCCATCTCCTCGTCACTCGGCCAGTCTAGAGGTGTCAAAAGCCCAAAACAGATAGATATCGTAAAAATTCATGGTAAATTATTATACCAATCCCTCCTTCATTCCACGTGTTATGTTCTTCTCCTTCTCCCTCACTTTATTTGCATGCAACATTTCAATGTAATCACAACTGATATCCCAATTTGAATCACTTAGAAAATAAAAACTACACTTAACCTCCTTAAGTGTGTCGTGCTATATTAGGTCACGTTTTCCCAGTAGGTTAGGAGGGAGAAATAAGTAACGAAGTACCACAACACTGTGCAGAGACATCCTACGATCACCTTTCCCAATGCCCTTCTTGCACTCCCCACTCTCACTCCTCCCCTTCTCTCGACTTCCTGCCTCTTTTCTCACTCAATTATTCCTTCGTCCCTTCCAGCCAAACGACCATGCTACTTCACATTCTCCAGGTAATTGCAATTATAGCCACTGCCCCGCCCGGAGTACGAGGCAATGATTCGTCTAGGTATAAGGTCAAGAATACCCTTTCGCTAGTTGCGTTGCATTCTTTGGGAGTAAGTACCCGATCCCTTTAATCAATTTTACACCTTACACATCTCTTACCATGCCACTTTTACTTTTATGCACCTCACATGCGTCAACAACCGCCAAATCGATGGCAGCAGTAGTAGCAGCTGACCCACCAACCTCACTTTGGAAGCACTTTAACGAGATGCGCTTGACTAGACTTGACAAAATCAGACTAGATTGGACTGGATCAGAGCAGACTAGACTAGCCATCCCCGAAAGACCATGACAGACTAGGATAGGGTGAAAAAAGGAGAAAGTGGGCAGTGCTATCTAAACTATCATTGGTGCCTCATCCTCAGAGACGGCATCCACGTTACCACTTGAGTCCGCCCCATCACTCCAATTTGTCACTCCAAGTCGACTAATCACAGCCCATGACACTAAATCAAAATCTTTTATTCCATTCTCACTGATATTAGAGACCAATGTACACGCGTAGGAACTAGGTCTAATAACGTCTGTGAAAGGGAGAGGAAGAGATCTTTCGTCTACTCCCCTCTTCCATGCTTCGTTCCAATTACATACTATATGCTCTCAAACACCGAAGCTTGAATAATTTCCCACCGTTTATGCTTCATGCATTCAACTCATCCAAAGAAGAGGTGTAAGTACTCCCCATTTCGTCTCATTACCCTGATGTTTCCACTTTGGTGAAATGGAAACGCCACGCTTCTCTTACATTTGCCTTCTCTCAAATCCAGTATCAATTCCTTTCTATCTTCTCTTTCTACCTCATTCTCCACTGACATCCTTTGAGTAAGTCTCATTCATTTCCCCAATCATCTCACTCCTCATTGCGGCATGGGCGCATATTCAGATATTCAAGCGTCCAAGAGTATTCAATCAATTCAGCAAAATGTAGTGTCATCAGTGAAGGGTGTGCATGGATTGCTTCCATTGCAGAGATTGCCTCACGCTTCATCTCCGCCACCCTAGCCGACATCAATACTCTTCTTCATGATCACACAGAAACAGATAATCGTCTTCCTTCATTTGAAGTGGGAGCAATTCTACGACATTGAGGCGTGCAGAAGAGCCGACCAACGACTTCTCGTACGCGTGCTCCATTGGATGCACGGTACATCGAATGAGCCAGTAGGAAGCAACCTCGCAGCCGATCGGCTATGACAAAGACGCGCTTTTGGATAGTGGTTGAGTTTTATTTGGGTTAACTCGCAGTTCAATGCGCGCTTCATAAGCCTGCCAAGCCGAAGTTAGAACATTGAAATAATCAAGGTTTGATGTAACAAAGTTCATTTGTGGAGCCCGTTATTCCCTGCAATGCGAAATACTTTTCGCTAAGGTAGGTGGGAAGATCAAGTCATTTTCAATGTAGTGGGTTCACCTGCACGATTCCACAAGTAATCAAAATGCACTTAGTATGCATTGTATTCTATTGCATCCTGCGCACCACCACCATTAATCATCCTTGCAATTCACTTTTTTTCACGAAACACTCACCTCCGTACTACACAGAGGTGGCGTACTCAATCCCGTTGTCTTTGTCCGTCACCTAAAATCTAGTGCCTAGGGATGAATTGCTATTTTATCTCTGCGAAACCATGTGTGCTCAGCGATGTCTGTATGCCATGCGCATTGGGCACCCATCTCAAACCTGAGAACAACCTCCTCTCCGATTCGGAGACACTTGCAATATTTGTTAACCATGTTAGCCCTCAGTTTACAGAAAACGGCCGTAGTGTTAACTAGTATGGCATTATACACACGCGCATGCATAAGTTTACCAAAAGACTCACTACTGCCAGCACCAATGAGAGTGGTGCAACTCTAAGCCAGTGAATTTTAAATGTCAGCCAAAGTGCTTGAACACGGCTGCTACTGCTACTGGTTGTGCTGTGGGTGGCTGTCTTGGCCCAGATGAAAGACAAACAATTACAACGCCCTTCGCCAGGATTGCGGCTAAAGGTCATGTCTTCGGACTGCATGGGGGGAAAAGAGGCAGGTTGGTAGATCCTGGCTCATTAAACACCCAGAGACCAGTGACAAATGAAAATGTCCACTTCAACATCAGTTAGCTCTCGCATTTTTTTCTGCAAAAGAAGAGAATAGGACAAATAGTACCATAGCAAATGAAGAACCACCCAATGCTCCATAACACCAATACGAAATTAACGTTCCATTTCGGTGAAAAGGGGGTGGCAGTAGGTCAGGAGTCTCTTTTTCAAAAGTAGTGGTACAATAATCACACAAATGCCATTAATGTCTCCCGAGGGCTGGGTGGACAATTCGATTGTCGCATCTTACTTCCTTAGGAATGGGCGGAGAGCCTAAACAAAGGTGACAATTTGAGAAGGTTTGTAAATGTAATTTTAGAAAATTGTCTCAATCAGTAGCATTCATTTACCAAAGGCTGGTGGTTTTGAAACAGACACACCCAAAAACACAAAGATTTTTGGATTAAAAAAAGGAACACTTCTTTGAATTACCACCAGCCAACGTGTCAATAAAAGCAGCCGTGCTGCCATGGCAAGTTGCCTTAACAAATAACGGGACAGAGAATTAAAGTTTCTAAGTCCAAGTAAGTCATTGGAGCCAAAGCAAATGCTCAAAATGGACTTGACGTACTTCTTGAACTGCCTTCCTTGAAGGCAAATGAAATGCGGCAGTAGGCTGAAGAAGGTGAAATGGAGGTGGGAAAGAATGTAGGATTGCTGATTGAAGAACTGAAAGAAGACTCACGAAATATTGGACTTGCATTCAAAATATTATTTTAAAGCCGCTCCTGATGAGATCGGACAAAGAGGAAGTAGGGAAGTGTTGGAAGAATGAGAGAGGGGATGATAGGAGAACATCTCATAGACACTTTGTCCACCTGCTGTCAGTTGATTGCTCTCTTAAACATAATCACCAAAGATACACTTTGACAGCAAAAAGAAGCTAGGAAGTACAGAAGCAGGTAGTCCAAGCGAAATTCAGCATCGCATTTAGAACCGCTGAACCGGAAAGGGATGTAGAAAAACAAGGGTAAAGCGGGTCATTTTCAAAGAAGGCTAGAAGGAATAAAAGGGGTTCAAAACTAAGGGGAAGCATCAACAATTGAAAGAACTCCTAAAGCGAAAGCGATTAAGATGAATGGGAGGATGTTAGACATATTTCACAAAATGTTTAGCGTGGAAGACAAAGACTTGCCCGAATAGGAAAATTTAGTACAACAAAGGTGTAGACAAGTGGGCGAATGGACAGCTGATGATCTAGTGGTCGTGCACACTCCAATCCCACCAACAGAGAGACACCGCGACTAGGTTCCTGTGACATGGTGTTGAGGTTGAAAACAACCTTCAAAAGAAGCAGTAATGGCTTATGCTATGAAGTGCATCGTAGTTGAGTTCATTAAAGCCTTCCTTAAGCGACGCCAAAACACGATACTAAGAGTAGGGAGTGAGGAAATAATGATTGAAGAGTGTTAAATTGAGTTGTACCAAAGTGCTTACCGACTTCTTGGAGGAGGTAAGGGACAAGCGAAAATATGCTCATGGCTGAAGAATGCGAAAGCAAAAGCAACGTTGGCAAGAAGTAGAAAATGAGCAAAATAGAACAGAAGTTATACGACGAAAAAAGCGCTAAAATAATGCATTGTTAGTGTGGCGATGCAGGGTTCGACAAAAATGGGAGATGTAATAGTCTCCATTTGGGCAGAGGGGGATAGAAGAGAGGGACTAAATTTTTAGCATCATTTAGCACAGGAGAAGGGACGAAGAGTGAATGGAAACGTGCGCCAAGTGAATTCGGGTTAATCACTATTGTTTGGTTGATTGATAGATGCACAGGCGTAAATGTGGTCGCGGACCTGCATCGGCTGGTGGATGACTGTCTGGATGGATACAAAACGAGTCCCTCTATTGACTATTCAACGAAATTCGTAAACAAATAAAAAGCAAAGCAAGCAGTGCTTTCTCGAATAGATATTCAGTAATTGCAGGAAGAAACTTACATCCTCATAGAACTTTGGCAATGCAAATGCAGCTTTATGCACTGCCTTGGTGTAGAATTTGCAGTCTGCCGGCGGCTCACGAGACGCTTCGCTAAGATTGATGTTCTGCATTCACAAATCAGCGATAAATTTGCACCCAAACGTGTTTACTCTCAAGTCAGACAACAGACAATGGCGTGCTAGCCACTTACCTCATTTTTGCATGCGATAACATCGCCAGAGTGGCCAGAAGTGAAGGCTGGAACGATGTTGTAGGCATAAGCCACATTTGGGAATACATCCCTGCAGAAGCCTACCATTTTTTTGAATAATGGGCAGATCCAGAAACAGGCATTCACCTATGTGCAGCAAGTACGAACTACATGTAGCGAGTCGTGATATGGCAGTAAAAGTCTAGTTACAAATTAGAAACAACCAACAGCGATTTAAATATTTCTAGCATGAATGCGAAAGCCCCAGTTCGCCATCTGGACGTCTGCATGAGAGAGACTCTCCAGTACAGAGATTCAGAGTACCAAAGAAATGAGGGAAAACAAAACCGAATGAAGCTCACAGCATAGCTTAAAGTGCTACATAGAATTCGTGCAGGCGAAATCCTCAAACCCATCGAACCAATGACTCAGCAACTTTGGGTGACAGCAATTAGCTTTGATCTACCTAAAGATAACACAAGAGCGCAACCAATTTGGAGGAGATGATTGACGTAGTTATGAGGATAATCTAATCAGACCGGACCTTTTGAATTTGCATACGAGTTTCTTTGTTTCAAGATGTAGCCTCTTGCTCCATTTGTACGCAAAAGTACCCCATCATCTAACAAATACCCCACAACCATTTTCGAAACAGAACAATTCTCCGCTCTGCCTATCCTGGCACCGAGCATGAGCTAACGCCGCATATTTGCACATGCTCGCCTTATAAACAATCATGCCGTGTTCAGCGGCGTTGCGGAAGGACTCCTCCATTTTGCAACGTCAAGACAGGTCTCTAAGCTTAAGCGTTTCACACACTCTCCGAAAGTTTACAAGAAAAGCTGGGCCGCATGCTGCGAGCCAACGTGAACACACCCAGGTTCACAACCGACTGGATTTGAAACGGTAATACTATCCAACCATCTTACCACCAAGTGGCTGAATGTTCCATCGGCGTAATATGCTGGACCTAAGGTCTTCCGTAGATACGGGTAGACATTCGTGGGTTTGGATTTCACGTCAGATTTGACAGGAAACTTGTCCTTTCATCATTATCACTCGTCATACTAACTAGCGACGTCTAGACTGCTGCAGTGGACACATTCTTCACTTGATACCACGCGTAGTGCCGCCACGACATATCCCTTTCGGTAAGTGCAAGAACCCCAGTTTAACTTGATTGCCTCTTTCGTGTTTCAAAGCTCATCTCTTAGCAGTTTCGGAAACACGCACACAGATGACCTTTAAATACCTGAAATTCTTACACTCCCTGTGGCACTGGAATGCAGTTGACATCCAGAAAGTGTGGGGTCATAACTCACACTTTAGTTCGGGACTATGCCTGCGTGAAACGCAGCAGGTGATATCTACTTGCCTCTAAACATCTTATGCACCACAAGCAGAATTGCCTTACTCGAAAAGTAAACAGGTCCATGGTCAAAATATACCTCACTTCTTCAAATCGTTGACTGAATATGTAAACATAAGCAATATTAGCCTCAAACTCTAGCACCCAAGGAAATCTTAGCTGCATTTCTCCAAATTTAGGAGGGACTATGAAAAAGCGGGACGCATGCTTCATTTCATGACATTTAAATGACGTAGACCAATCAAAATGAATGCCTTCGGCCATCTACTGAAAGCAACAGACGCCCCTGTCTACTCTCTTTGTGCCAAATTAGAAAAGCATTTTCAAACTGAAAAAATCAGCCGTTAGTTCCAAACTAGTCCACTTCAAAACCAAAAACAATTTTAAACCAACGACGGAAACAAGATCTATGCGTTTCCATTTTTCAACATGATGAGTGGAGGCGGTCACAAACTCACCCTGATTACAAATGATTCCATCATCCGTAAGCGCTTGACTCAGCAGTTGGAAGTATTCCTTGTTAAAGAGTGGAGTGGAAGGACCTGTTAGAAAACAAGAGCGATCGGTAAGTTTGCCTGATAACACAGTCTGCACCAGGATCTCTGAGGGCAGTTGATCGACTAAAACGTTTTACGATGACGCCTATTCTCGTTGTCTTTCCTCCAGTCCAAGATGTTTCACTTTACCAGTAATCAAGCAAATCATGGGACTGTGACGTGTGAGATCGCTTGACAGACTTTGTGCGATAACATGTCACACCAACAACCAGCCTACTTCGCTTTACCTCCTCTCCCAGTTTACCGTCAGCATTTCCAGTCTTTCGGCCTTTCTAGGTCACTGTAGATAAGTGCTATTTATACACTTCTGTTGTATAAATTTACAACACTGGTTGACAAACACAACTTCCTCCTGGTTTCTAAACACCGTGGCAGTTGGATCACTACACGAATTCTGAGGTAAACACTTGCCTTCGAAGGATACAAAGCTTGTATTTGAGGAGGAAGAAAAGATGGTTGAGATTCCGAAAAACCTTCTGCATTAGACTCTATGAATAAAAATTAAGCTCTACTCAGCGAAAGCAGGTAAAACAATTGTATTTAAGAGACATGCACAATCCAAGACCCGTTCCTACCACTGTTTTGGCACATTTATAGTCCCGCCGCCAAAAGTGTGAACTTGACTTGATATCACTCCCAGAGTGACTGAGGGCCGTAGTAATGCCTGTCGAAACGACTTAGGGGTCAATGCTGGTTGCCGCACGGTGACCACGCAACCACGACAATGGGGTCATGTCCCGGGTCAGTGGTCTCCAAACTGCAGAGCAAGCGCATATGAAGCTATAATCAGGCGCTCTTAGCGTTTCAAGAACACAACATTTGCAGAGCATTGAGTGTCAAATCTTGAACTAAAGCTTACCATCGGTTTCGCATCCAGCAAAAATGAAAAATCTGACACACGGTACAAGGGCAAATTGAAATGCGGCGATTCCAAAAATGCAGACCTCCCATTCCACATCAAGTTTAAAATTAAATGGTGTCAGAATCATATCGATATTACCTCTTTGTTATACAGAGAAAATGGTTTCGATGATTATACTTCATTAACACTACAGGACATCGTATGGTAGCGGTTTAGGAGGCATTACACAGGCGTCAAAGTAACAAAATATGGGTTTTTAAATTACATTATTGAATGTGAAGAGAAAAAGCATTGATAACTGCCATGCGAATGTACTCCTGAAGTAGTACCATCGAATGAATGCCGAAAAACTACTAGTTTTATAATCTGGTGAGAGATATGACTTTAAGGTTAGTAGAAGCCTCATCAAAAGGCAGCCAACTCAATTATTTAGGCGAACACAAATACTAAAAGGAGCTCTAACATTGGTAATACGTGGTGGCAAATAAGTGAAGACAACCACCTACCACCGGGATCGGTGGAGTCTGTGATAATGACATCATACTTCTCCCCCTTGGTCACATGCTCCTTCAGAAAAGCGAAACCATCAGCAACATGAACGGACACCTTGGGATGGTCTAGACCCGACGCGGTAAAGGGAAGATACTTGCGAGACAGGTCGAGCACCATACTATCGAGCTCTACAAGGTCAACGTGTTGCGCACACTGATGCCGAACAACCTCCCTTGCGACACCACCGTCACCACCACCAATGATTAGAACGCGGCGCGGGTTAGGATGCACGCTCAGAGGAATGTGGGCAATCATCTCCTGGTAGAAAGCCTCATCCCTTTCGGTCAACTGGATACGTCCATCAAGCATTAGGACGCGTCCGAATGCCGCACTGAAAATAAGGTTGCGATAACTAGTCCCATTTAGTAAAATTGAGCAGCAATAGTTGGAATGGGAAATGAACCTGTCGAAGATGAGGACGTCCTGAAACTCGGATTTACCCTCGAATAATACCTCATTGACCTCAAGGCTGAAGGCCTGACCAGAGAAACCAGAGGACACTTTAGAAAACCACCCCTTCATTATGGAATTCATGGTACAACGCTAAAACTAACAAAAGGAAACAGATTTGGAATTTTTGTGCATAAGATTCGATAAGAAACGCTTAACGCGTACATTGATTTACAAAATAACGAGGGTTTGGTTGAAACGATGATTTTTCGTTCCTGATTAATGAAGTGGTGCAAAAACTATAGCAGCGAAACTAGGTTTAAAATCGACATGGATCTAATAATGAAAGAAACAAAGAGAGTTAAAAATGATAATTTGATCGCAAATAATGCACAAAATATTATGTCAAACGAGTACTGCATCAAAGTAATTGGTGACGCAATCAAGGTGTGACAACAACAGCGCAATAAGAACTTGGCAGAAATACAGTCGTGATGTTTCGTGAGTGACGACGTCACAAAGACACGTCCGTATCACCTCTAAGGAAACGCGAGTAGTAAATAGGTTGCTGCTGATAAGGGCGGACAAATCTGAATAAAAGTAGGCAAACAAAGATTCAAGCCTTTAGACGTGCACGTGTATGAATAGTATTCAACATGAAATGGTCCAATGCTTTGTTACGCTTGGAAATATACGCCACTAGCCCAACAAATCTCGCATTTTCACATCGCATCATCAATTCCGCAATGCTTCAATTAATTATCTGGTGCCGATAATAGCCCCTCACATTACACGCAGACAGAGTTTAGGGCAAATACGAGTGAGAAGGGTAAAGAAGTATTTACACTGATGAATTAAATGCCGTTTCGCAAAGCATTAAATTATGAACTGTGGTGACATTTTTGTATGATGGAGATGTACATAGAAATACTGAAAACAGAAGATCAGCACAAAATATGGAACGGTACATTGACAAGACCTCGCAAGACCCATCAAACAAACTAATATGAAACACCTAAACTTAGAGTACCATGGCAAGCAGTGAAGGTGAAGGGTTTAGGACGGTGTTAACGGTGCATCATGAAAGGGATGAATTGAGCCTTAAAAAGGCTGGCATCAGCAAAGCAAGAATTCACAAACTATGTGGACAAGACACTTACTTCACAATAATCCCAAGACATTCATGTGCAAATTACCACCCAAAAATGGTCTACTGACAGAAGGCGACCATAAAAGTATAACAAATGAAGACCAGGGAAACAAAGTGACGGTAAATAAAGGCTGTTTTCACCTAAATCACCCACCTGGAAGTGATAAATCAGCCATCATTATCATATGTCAATAAAAGCAGGACAACTTGGTTTCTGTGAAATTAACAATGAAGCACATAAAGAAAACAAGACAAAACGAGCCAACACGAGCACACCATGCACTGATATGGTATTCATATTGCGCGCTATGTAAGCTAGAAGGTCAAATCGGAGTTTTTAGTATGCTTGTATGGGCGACATATTATTTTCATTCCAATAAAACGACTTCTATTTTGTGTGGTGTATTATGCAATAAAATCAATGCGTTGCATCTACAAAACTGGTCTGGCAGTGAATTGCATGGAAATCAACTTAGTGACTAGGACTTTTTAGCTAATAAAATTAATACTTGATTTATGGCGAATACAAGCGATTTTCTTTCACAAGAATAATAATAGGTAAGTATTAAACAGTGGGTAAATGTGCTTGTGTGGTCATTTGGGATTACATGCTCAAGGGGTGCAAAGGGATGGCAGAATGACTGAATTTATCGACGTACATTTCTGCGTATGTAAGCGTGTGTGCAGGCAATGTATGTGCACACTGCATGTGTGTGTAGGTAAGTGGTTAGGTGTGTTTATTGTTTGGGAAGCAGGCAAACCCGTTAAAAATGACTACGCACTTGCTGTACTTCAACCAAAAATGAGTTCGAGAAATTAAAAGGGCATTTAATTCATTGCTAGTGTGCTACAAGTTGTGGTTAGCTTTGAAGGCCTTAGTAACCGATAGAAATTTTGTCCACTGTGCGAAATTTGAGGACCTCACACCACTGTTGGATGCATAAAACCCCAGTTTTGCCGCTTAGGAGAAGAAATTGTGTCCAATCACCACATCTTATCATAACTCATTAGACTTTGCTAACCAACGAAAGGTGAAGAGTCATAGGAAAAGTACAACACCTCACAACCCAGAAACCAACCGTGAAAGTGAGCAAGCACAACAGTAACGGATGAAAGGCAGATATTCCCCCTCACTCTTATTAATGTCAAAATTTGCCATCACCAAAGTGTTCCAGGCGAGTACTGCATTCTTCGCAGCGTAATAAAATGTAAATGGGTGAAAGCTATTTGTCAGACATTAAAGATGGCTTTTAAAGTCCCTCATGATTCATTTTAGGTGGTGCAAAATATTGCACAACTAGCAGTAAAGAAAGTCACTCAAGTGTAGCAGCTCCAAGAGAATGCGAAGGAAGGACAGATGGCACAGGAAAGTGAACTGTGGAGAAGAAGGGTAGTACGAATGCAAAAGCTTATCGGTTAACTGACATGATAGAAACGGCGACAAAAGCAGCAGGTCAATGTGCTGACATTCTGAGCAGTCAGTGTGTTACGTAGGCATCATATTTTTGCCAATTTGAGGATGAATTAAACAAACAGAGCAAATGCCGTCAGCTTAGACAAGCTGGCTTCGTTGTCTACGACCTGTTATTTGGCCAGCTTTGATGACATGCTGACTTGGCGAGGTGGTGGTGTTGCTTATGCTACTCTGCACCCTTCATCTTACCCCACAGGTCGAGGTATCCTCCAGCCACACATTGACATCTGAGTTGAGTATATCAACAGTTTTTTTGGAATGTTCCTCAAGATAGGATTATGCAGAGTCTAGTGCGAGGATTTGTCTTTAACAGTGCCTACCCAGTAAAATTCGGAACTCCTCTCACGAAGAGTGTTGCTTAGTCCTAAACAAACGGCAGCTCTATCAGAGACACCACCTCCACCACGACCAAAATACGTTACTATGTGCATAATAAAATTAAATAGGATATTTGCGTTAAAGATGTTAACAAATAGAAGGTTGGCGCTCATTGGTAATTATCTCGATCCAACCCACATGATCGTGTATTTTGGCTCATTTACGAACAGCGAAAGAAGTGTGCAAGTAGTGTAGGATCAGGCTTTAATTCGCACAACAAAAAAGCCCATTTTATTCAACCCTAGGTGGGATAGAGAATGCAAGCACTACTGCTCACAGCGTTCATGCCTCTGTCCAGTCACAGGCACATCCACGCGAGGTCTCCCATTACACTTGTGATTGCTTGTTGAATTGCTTGTTTTGCTCCTACTTATATCGCCACGACCGAGTGTCTCAACAATGAGTTGTTGCATGCGTAGATTCGACTTTCTCCATTTCTTGACTGCAGTCCTTTTTGACATTGTCATGCATTTATCAGAGGAATGAATTTGCATGCCTGGGCGTGTATTCTGACCTTGCAGAAAAATAAGCCTTAGCAAAGATGTGATTCAGAGTATAATTAATAAAATAGAAAAATTTTGTGCCGTTTATAGGCCATCAGTGATCAGTAGGTTACTAATGCAAAAAGGCCGAGGTGCTGCCTTCATTCCACTTGACTATGCACCGTTGCAAGTCAGTTACTGAAGAATAGTCAGTAGCTGTACACATGGGGCATCCACGGCAAAGTGTGGATGAAGAGCGACAGACAGGTGTGCTTGATTTACCAAGTTCTGTGCAAAAGTGTAGGGACAAATGACATGGAAAATGTGCTAAATATTTGCCTGTCCAAAGGAGCCTTGATGACTTTGTCGGAGTAGTTGGTGCATTTAACCTGCCACCTTCAAATTGCCTTTACAATCTTTAGCTCTGCATTCTTCAGTAAATGCATTATTTCTCCTCCCTTCTGTTACTAACTTTCTCCATTCTCCGTGGAGTAATGCGTAAGAATTTGTGCATTAAAAGAAGCAGATATCAGGACAGAAGAGGTCTTTGACATTGTGCTGCATTAAGTGCAGGGTGACTGAAACGTTTTCGATTACAGGATGGAAGTAGTGGTGCTGCCGACCGTGGCTTCTGGCAGACGCTGCACGTGTATGCATTTTCACCGCGAAGCTCCTTTCCTCCCGTGTATCGTGCTATACTCTCCTACTGCAAAAGTATAGTTAGTGGGGCATGATAAGTTGACTTGCTACCTGAGTAATGACAGCGAAATCATGATTGCGAAGTCTTGGATTGCAAGAAGTCGAATTAGTGATCACACGTCTTGTGAGAACGCAGAGTAATGTTATTTTATGGGCGGTATGCATGATGAGAAAGTAAGAAAATAGTATAACCAACGAATAGCTTCCGAATTGTGTCATGTTTGGGGGCTTTGGAGGAATGCTCCTGCCCTGCGGTGTCTACATTGGTTTTTAATGAAGATAAGCAAAGCAAGTGGACACAGGTGAGCATCTTCAAGGTAATCGAACTGTAGCGCTTCATGGATGACTGCAAGAAATCCTAGCTGATGCCAAATCAACTCGTCCATGTCGCTATCTACCCACTGCCTTCCATCACATTGAACTCACTTGACACGGACCATTTTTACTCTTCGCCATGGTAAGAAAATGGCAACATGATTGTTATGGGTGTACCTCTAGATCGATCGTTGGAGTGACCTCCAGTAGATTACATTGGAATTCGTCTATAGCCTGCTTTGCGCGCAGAAAGCTTGAAATTAACTAAATGAAATTGGGAGCAGATGGATCCCATATCCCTATAAGGTCGGCTTAATATCAGACAGCATGCAGCAGTCCCTAGATATCCGTCAACAGTCATTCGGCCTTTCAGCTCCTGCCTGTTCGCTCTTTTTGAGTGATTTTAAAGGTAACCCTTTGTAAGCGCCCTCCCCCCCCTTGATCTATTTACTAGCTCATCCCATCAACGTAGGTGGCATTGTGCCTCACCATAAGACTTTGACCTCAAATGCCCGTCCAGCCGCATTATATACTAGCCCACATCGCCATTGCACTAAGTCGGTGAACCATCTCTGGTATCTATCCATCATACCAATGGTAGAACGCAAATTTGAGCTGTCGACGTAAACAAGTTATAAGCTTCAAGCTTTGTAACAACACCAACTTAGTCATCCTCACAGTGACAATAGCTTGTAGCTTTCTACCCTCACGTCGATCCTTGTACGTGCCAGCAAACAAGCTCCCGCATTGACTTGTGCCTCCTTCAAGTCAGTTACCTCGGAGTTTCCACAATCGAGGTGGATAATGGACGCCGCATTTTGCAATGGCTTCCTTTTTTGGAGGTCATTCAATTGCGCGACAGATATTTCTGCAACATTTCGAAGGTGTTCAAGAAAACGCCTTCTCTTCGAAAACAGGCGTAGCTAGTCAAGTGCTCGAAAGCACATCGTATTGTCGCAAGAGATCGCGCGATCTCATGCACTTCCTATCTCATTCTCTTCCCAAACTGCAAGTGGTGGTCATCTCGCCTTGACTCGAGACAATCCTAGCCAGGATAGGTCACATGACTCGAATGTGAAACAACTATAAGTGAACTAGTGTTTTTGCTGATATCTAGAGGTAAATCGTTCATCAAAATTACGACATTCTAGCTCACGCCTCCCTAAGAGCATCCTCTCAATACATCGGACTTCTATCACTTATTTCGTTTCACGAAAAATACATCTTTGGTCATGTTAGCATGGACAGATTCGTGTCAACTTGCTTCGCGATAGATTAGCCCGCTCTGATCAAGATACACTTAGTGATTAGCTTGGCGTGAGCGAATGCTTGGTTTTGATGAGGGTCGTTAACTTCTCATAGATGCAAAAATGGGGTGGCAACCACTTTGTCAGCGCTGTCATAGTCAAGGCTACGCGTGCTTATGCAAACAACTGCAGGAGCACGCTCTGTTGTTGATTGTTTGAATTGGGCAGCCGGAAAACACGAAACAGGCATTGTAATGCTTTCCCAGCTGATAAAACTGTTACATCTTACCCGATTCGTAAGTGCAGAAACCAGCGCACGCCCGACTGTCTGGATTGAAGTGACTTCCTCATGATGCCAAATAATTTGAGGCCAAGTCTGTTCGTGCTTTGGCAAAGTGTTGAGGTAAAAGTAGCAATTGGAATATTTCTCCAAGACGAACTAAAAGAAATGCTTTGTCGACATGCAAAGCAGCTGAGGATGGGAGGGTCTACCGACGCGACTCAGATGTTGGGAGCCATTGCGCAGACAGAGACTAAAACAGGGGTCGGTAGAGCCCACGAAAATAAAGGAAAGGTGTTAATGTGGCTAAAGAACGAATTTGAGCATTAAACGCAGCTACTGCTCCAGACTTTTCCTCTTTGTCTTAAATGACGTTTGTTGTGAGATAAACCAAGGTTTTAAGTCTACATAAAGCTACTCAGCTCCTCCTATTCAAACAAAGTGGCAGTTCCTTTAGTCCAGTAAAATATCATCCCTGCCTACAAACGAGCGTCATTATTTAAGAGACGTCGTTAGGCGATAGCAAGGAGATAAGTGAAAGGCAAATCATAGCAGTCAATGTGAGGCTGTTCAGTTACTGTAGCTGGTGCATGCTGCAGAAAGGAGGCATTCGTATAATAAATGGCTTGGTAAACCACTGGGCTGAAGAGCAGCTGCAATGAGAAGAGGAAGCTGCTAAAGTTGGAGTCTTTGGACCGAAAGAGGTTCGCCGATTAGCAGACGTCCACTGCCGCATACGACATGTCGAAATTGCCATGCGAATCCCATTGCCAATTTAAGTGACAATTTTGCTTTGCAATGCCACTTCCTCTCGCGTTGACTCAACTCTTTCCAAGTGGATCGCTTATTTGACAAAAAAGCGTGCAAACGAAAAATTAGCCTGTAAATTTCACTTAGCGATGGATAGGGTGAGATACAACCACTTTTGCGAACCCAATGAACTGATGTATAGAGTAATTATTGAGACGATGGAGCTCTCTTTGGCTCCTTGTGGACACCATGGCCTTCCCCTTAATCTTTAGATGGCTCGTAATGTGAACCCATTCAATGCACACCGCAGCTGTCCCCAAACGCCCGCACACTAGCTATGGCGGGCCACAAAGCATTTGCTATTGTGAGGACAGCATGTGTTAACGCATGACCTGAGTAGCTTCAATCGTCTCTCCACTGCCAAGTGCTGACGTATCTCCCATGCGATGGCTGCACGGATGTCGTGCCTTCCAAATCATTTGATGGTCACTGGGGAGGAAAGGGTAGGACTTCGTCCAGATGAGCCATCAGATTTCATGTTGTGATCACCGCCTAGGGTCAATCAGTGTTTTAATACTGAGGCGGTGAGTGATTAATGTTTAGAGAAAAGTTCAAATTTAATTGGCTTTGCTGTTAAACGAGAAGTACCTTACTGTTATGTGAAAGGATCCTATTGGTCACATTTATGGAGACATTACTTTCATCTTTACAACAAGAACACCATTCTTCCTCATTTCCAATTTACGCCTCCAAGGTTTTCGTTTTGTCCCTAGTTGCAAGTACATGATTTACTTTCGACAAACCTGAGTTGCATATGCTACTTATTCCCATATTAGGCTTTAATTAGCAAAGATGGTTCAGCAATTTTTTTTGGTGACTCATTAAATTGGGTTGCTTACCGCCTCGGTCACTCTTTCTCCAATGTACCTTGGTGTTCCTTCAGTTGGTTTAAGCTAAGAACGTTTCATTTGTTGTCCGGATGTTACGTTGATCACCATTGTTTTAGTAGTAGTGCAAGCGTTGTTTCTGGTCCTGCATCACTTAATGTATGTGGCGTCGAATGCAGCTTAAAGTCAAGATGCTTCCTCTTTCCCCTCCATCTCTTACATTCAGTTTTGCGACTGCGATGTGTGGCTTGCAATGCATTTGGCTAGTATTGTCCCAACCCCACGGGTTCGCAAAAATGACGACAACATTGGTAGCAATTTAAGGCAAGGAAACGCATCATTGGTGTGGTGATAAGGTTAAATGTTACTAACATGGTTTAGAATCCTCGTCGGACAGCTGATGTACACAGTCAGCCATTGCAAGGTGGGTGGTGCTGCATGGGAAACACTCACAAAATAATTGCACCAGCCATTAACATTTACGTGCTTCCAAAGAGATAGCGAAATGCCACTCCGCTGTTCCCCTTTTATTTACTTCACCAGGGCTTGAGTATCATCCAGCTTAATAACAAAGATGGGGGGTAGGAGATGGGAGTGGTCCAGACATTTGTCGTATCCTTCGTTCCTCGCTAGACCGCTGGCCTCAAACGACGACCGTTAAAAAAGGCCGTCGAATGCCTAATCATCGTGGTCTTGATTAACCCTTTTAGAAGGGTTTATGAATAGCTGGACGATGGCTGTTGGTTGTGGCCACTTCTGTACTCCAGTTACAAATCAATGTGACTTCAGATTCTGCACCCCAAAAATCGCTTAACGCTTAGGTGAATAAGGTCAACACTAGAGTTTAAACGATGTAGTTCTCGACGCTTGCAAACTCACCTACTCAAATGAGAAGGGAATCATGCTAGAACTTCTGCAGTCGAATAGTGGATTAGTTGAGAGGAATCGGCTGTTGAGGGCATGCGAAACGTGTTCGATGCCCAGTATCTGGGTTCGTTCAACCCTACCGAGAAGATTAACATGACATGTTGGAGCACTGTGGCGTTTGCTATCTCGTCAGAAATTTTTTTTGTTTAATCTTACTCTTTTACTCTTTTCCCTGGATGAACATTTCAAAGCTAATAGCATAACGGCAATCCTTTCAACCATTAGACCTTTGATTAGCTTCAAGCTGGCCATCGAAATCAAGATCTGCGTGTGATGTTGAACTATGCCCTACACTTGAACTAACACATTCAAAGGTTTAATAGGAGTCGTGAAGCAGATACAAATGATTTGCAACCAAATTGTTTGACCGTATTTGCACCAAAAATCACTGAATGGCCCTTCCTATTAACTGGATAGTAACATCTGCCGTAGGCACCTTCCACCCTACCACAGGCCAACTTCAATGTGTTCTACAGTTTCGAAACGAGTTATTGTTAAATTGTTTCCGCTTGGAATGCAAACCATGGACTTTGTATGCATCCACCACACGACTTCTTGCGCCACTAAGCCTTGCCATCGAGCACGCTTGCTGCAGTCTTTGCATTCTGGTCACATCCATCTTGTTTTTAAATGAGCTACTTCATAATCAGTATTATGGAATCCACCTGCTCTCATTTCTTCCTTAAAATCAAGGTGACCTTGTACAAAATATGTTTATTACTGTGAAAATTAAATGCAGATGGATGCCCAGAAGGAGCACTTATTCACCTAGCACTCTCAAACCTTCTAGCGGATAGCGGATCCCTGTGTGAGCTGAGCAAAATCTTCCGATGAAAAAATCACTATAGTTTAAAGGAGGAAGAGTCTTGGTCTGGGACGGATATAAAGTGCAACATAGTTTTCGTATTTTAGGAACAAGAACTTCGGCTATTTATTTGAGACCCGATTTGCAAACACAATGGCACCTCACTGGTGAGGCGTTGTTAGGAGGCTAACAACGCTGCCCCGAAATTCCAACCATTCGCAAGCCACAAATGATCAGTTTTTCCCTTCTTCTTCAATTGTTTGCGTGTCGTAGCAACTCTCTTACTGAAGCATGGTCAGTAGCAGCCCACCTTGCGCGTAAGTCTACAGCGAGGGACGGATGAAATGCGACGGAAGGTGAATGCGTTTAGTTAATCATGCTCAGTGTGGAGGTGTGGGAGTAAAAATATTTGTCGCAGCTGCGAGTGTATTCTGGAACCGGTTTTTTGATGAATGATACAGAAGTTGTGTTAAATTTTTACCTGCCCAAGAGAGAAGTGACAGTGAGTCCACCAACGTGTTTAATTGGATAATGCGAATGGGAGGTGCTGGATAGATACAAGTGAGCCTCGTGGCCGGATTCTAGCAGACGCTGCACATGTAGTCGTTTGTATTGTAAAGCTCTTCCTTCTCTTCCGTGTGTCATGCCACATTTTCCTACAGTGACAAGCATGGCCAAAGGGTTTTATGTGTAAGTTCATTATTCCAGTACTTGCACCAAATCGCACAATCTCAAAGTTTTGGATTGCTACAAACTTAAGGGGAGATTGAGCAAGTAGGCATATGACACAGATGCCATTTGGCGCGCACTGTATTTTACTGCAATAAAACTTAGAGGAAAGTTGTTTGGGTGGTAGGCATGGTGGGCAAGTTATAAAAGAGGATGTCATTGCAGCCTAAAGTTTGAATTATGTTATAGATGAGATAGTCAGGTGAGAGCTCCTTCTCTGTCATGTCTGCATTCCTTCCCATAAGATTAGGCAAAGCCAGGAGCCACTTGTGTTCTAGATGAATTCCTTCGAATTATGCTATTGGTTGCGTCAGTTGGGCATATTTGGGCTATTTTGTAAGACCACGCTCTGCCCTTGTTCCATTTTTCAAAACCATTTCTTCTGTTCGTACTTTCGTCTTCATGCTTGTGTGAAGTATGATGACTCCAGACAATGACTTTGGAGTGGAATAGGGTGCTTAAGAATGATTTTAATCTTAACTGTTCCATTCTTACAAGTTTTGTGCTTATTGGCACTTGTCAAGTCCGATTCCCTAATCACATGTGGCCTACAGGTCCAATTGTATCTTTGGGATATCTTAGAGTCCATCTCCTTGTTCTGAGCGCCTGCATGGTTATCTAGCATTGTGAGGTCATTGGGACACCTGGACTGATGTGATGATTGTTGTCACAGTCCTTCTCTACAGGTTCTTAGGCTGTAATCTTCTTCCCCTCCTTCTCGTACTTTACAGGAATGTCGCATTTATCTTAGATTGCTAACTGAGCGACTGACCTTTGACGGGTGGTGATTGGAGGCATCACTGGCTGTTCTCAAAAGATGCAGCCACTATTTAGCTCCAGGCTACCGACTGCCAATCCTGGACTTTTGGAACAGGGACCACTTCAAATCCATGGGAATATGCTTTGTGTGCGCACGAGTATGTGAGTGTGGTGTGCTGTGAGGAGAATCGCTCACTGGGAAGTGCTTACCTTTTTGAGACGAAAGGGTTCTGGACTGAGGTCGACCCACTCAACGCAACATAAATGGACGGTAGCGAAGGGTTTCTTTTTGTTAAAAGGGGTCCGAGCCTAGTAAAATCCATTGTCGTTTCCACTGGACAATGTAAGTGCCACACAAGGTGGAACCACAAAGCCAAACCACAAGAAAGAGTGTACTTTTGGGTGGGTGGCGGAGGGAAGGGCGATAAAAGGAAGAAGGAGGGGGAAGTAGTGAGCCATGTTATCGTCCACAGTGTTCAGACGACAAAGTGGTCCGAAAAGTAAGAATCAGCATCAATATTACACCATTTTGGAAATGAGTGATGAATTGTGATGGTATATCTACAAAAGAAGGATATTTAGAGCGGTTTCCGGCAATCACTGAGTTTCTCTCCTTGAAAGAATGCGCTGGTGGTGTCCGAATTCGGCTGATAACGTCAATAGTAGTTGCCGATTTTTTTCGGTTCGGCTGTGGGCTGGGTGGTTCGATTGTTTATTTTCACCTAACCATTTTATCAATGAACTTGGAATGCTGACCATGCATTCGTGTGCACGCGATGGACGAGTAGTGGCCTGATTGTGCGAGCTTTCCATGTTGCCTTCATGTTGGCTTTCAGGACTCCACGCAAAAGTGTGCGGAGTGCATTTGTCCACTCCCATTTGCTTTATTCCAGTGATTAGACAAATATGGTTTCAACAAGGTGCAACCAGCTTTTGAAACAGTGGTTGTCGTTTGCCAATTCGCTTCACCAAGGTGATCTCGAGCTGCGTTAGCACAAGTCTGATCAACTTAAGCAATAGGCTTTAGTACATACGGGTTTTACAATGTCTCACTACTTACCGTATCATCTTTGTACTGTTCAAAAATCACGGTTGAATGATGCACTGCCTTTAATTATGAGGCCTAGTTGAGAATCACGTTTTTCTGAATCCTAACTTCTTTACTTTAGTTTCCTCAGTAGAGTGATGAAAACCATCACCATGAGCATCTTGGCTTCCTAAAGTTAGCTGACCGAGACCGCTCTCTAAAACCTCTGGCTTGGCTAAAATCCGTGCACTTTAATCGCCTAGCCCATTCGTCCCACGTGTATGACATGTCCGTTTCATATTGACTGAACGTTGGTACTGGCACAAGTGTGGGATTGTGCTGAAGAATGCGCTATTATTTGACTCATTAAGTTCGCGGTGGTACGAAGAGCTTCTGTGTCGATTAATGCCTTCTGCCATGCTGGTAGAGAGTGATAGTTTAAATTGCAAACATAGTTTAGAGATAGAATGCCATCAGAAGTAGGATTAAAGAATGTGGTGCTATCCGATTAATAAACCGTTGTGGTTGCAGGAACACTGAAATGGCATGGAATGATAAATGAAGCGGAGCACACTGCAGCTACGTGTTAAAGCCGATGCTGGCGTGGAGGACAGGAACTCGTGTCGTAGTTGTTTGATGTGCGCATAGGACCAGATGGATGATAAGGCATCTACATGTGAGTGTCCTGCTCATTCCGAGGGATGGATGATTCGGCGTCAGTGTCACCGTAATGTCGCTTGGTTGGGAAGTGGAAGATGAAATTGAGTCGTGTAGCACAATGTGATGCAGTGTAGTGTGGTGGTCATAATTATGGGAACAGTGGGTGATAAGTCGACTCTGACGATGGAAACGCAGCAAATAGCAATTGGAAAGGGTAATTAGGTGTGTTGTGGTAGAAAGTTATAGACTGGCGCATTCTGATGTGGATATACCGGCAAAGAGCAATGAATGATGTTTGAAACGGAAAGACTTGATGACCCTGAAAATGGCTACATTTGATGTCTGTTTTGAAGTAATTCTCTAATGAAGGGCAAAAGAAGAGTGAAATGGGAAGGATGTCGTTAAAAGAGCTGTGCAGTTCAAGTCACTTCCTTCATTTTTTTTCTCTTTTAGATAAAAATGCCAACAAAATGGGATTAGCAAGTGAAGCATTCGCTTTATAGATTGGAGCATCATTCCTATTTAATCAGCTTGATGCTTCTTGGTTTGGTCTGTTTGAGAACATTCAATAGGGATTTTTAACAGTGGTATTATCAGTAATGTGCTCTGGTGTTTGGTTTTCACCCGTCCTCCAAAGCCGCCCTTCCCCAATTAAGCATTACTTTTCAATTTTGTAACCGAGTGTTCCAGTGGCCGCTCGTAGTGAAACCGCATCAGAGGTCGTGCTGCTGCGGTCTCATTTCGAATTCCCGAACCACAGGTGTGACATTTTGGTGGATGCGAGAAAATGGCATTCGGATCACTGCACGAAGGCACACTTAGACGGGAATTTCAATTCTCCTTCCTCAAATGAAGTCGAGACAAAATATTTCTCCGTTTAGCTCCCTAGTGTTAGAAGGCTAAATAAAAAAGGGAAACGAGGATGCGGTGGTGATAAACAGAACACAAGACTCGGAGGTGTTGGGTAGCTTGCGAAACGTGTTATTCTAGTCCTCCACTTCCTGCATCACTTGTCTCCCTCAATTCCTTGCTACTGCTGAGTCCTCAAAAAGTGGGTATTTAGAATTGCCACTGAATTCCTCTTTGGCTGCCTTTCTTCCAGCACTTATGTTTGCATTTGACCGTTTGCCACTAACGACGATGTGGAAGCCTTGAGTTGAAAGATGCCTCCAATTTCGCATTTGTTCTTTACCTCCGAAAGATTTTCTGGTCTTTCAGTGAGGTTCCCCAATTGTGACTTTTGCTTGGATGCGTGAAAACATGCTGCATCTGTACCCTTTTTAAGCGGCACATCTTGACGAATCATTTTTAAAGAGATAGTTGAAATTGTAGCTTCTAACGCCTCATTAGGATGCTGAATTATCACTAGCGTGGGATGTTTTACAATTCTTCATAATCAGCTGCCCATTCTTTAACAAACTCAACGGGTCATTTAGTCGGTGTCATCTGGATTCTTTCAAGGTTGTGTTATCCTTAAAAAATTTTTCTTTTGGTTCGGGAAAAATTTTTGCCCATCGCTTGTAGATAAACGTGTGGAGCAAATGACATACACCACAGTAGAAATGCTTTAGAAATACCTAGACAAATAATTAAAAAATTTACAATTATTGTCATCAGTAAAATGAGAAACCTAGTCGTTTTCTGCATTTATCATTCTTATTTACCATTATTTTGTATAAAAACAATTATAATTTACTAATTATCGCCAAAGAAGGGACGCTATATTGTAAAATTCAGAACACATTTTTCCTAGAATAGACTAACACTATGTCACTCGAACCGCAAAACACCGAATTTTCAAGTTGACTGAACAGGCTCCTGTATTTCTTAAGCTTAGGGCAATCAACCGTGAGAATTTTTTTAAGGCCATTTTATGCTAAACGCAAATGGATACTTATAGGTTCTTCTAACATTGTGCAAGACTGCAGGGAAACACACTGTGCGAAAAGACATTGTCTACGGAAACCACTAAGAAACGTAGCCCAAACGCACTTCTGTTTCCCTTTTTCCTTTACAATTGTTATTTAATTGCTAAATGCAAGTGCCAGAAAAGGATGAAATTCATCACCTAAAGAAGTATTGCAAAAAAGATTCGGAGGTTGAAGGAATGTTCCAAACGATATATTTTTTGGGCTTTACTTAAAGGAGGTGGCGATAAATCCTTTTTTACTCATGCGCTTGAAATAAAGAGCAAATAATGGGGCATAAATAAACCAAATTTAATTGTATCTGACAGTCAGGTTACTGCAACGCACCGAGTCTTCCCAGATGTGGAAGAAGATAGTGCAAGAATTGTTATTAGAGCATGACAGGGATGAGAGGCAGTGGCGATGACCGCAGGGCCACTCGGACTAGTAGAGGTATAAACCGCAGATTTGGGGGAGCCCTCGAGGTCAGGTATGTTTTCAAACATGATGGGCAACCAATATAATATGGAAGATAAAATCTGACCTTGTTTAATATGCACTCGCCAAATTATTCTACCCCAACACAACATCTCATGCTGTGGAGGTTTACGTGATCTATTTCCGCCTCTCGTTTCGCTTCGTCTAATGCGTCTGAACGCAAACAAGCATATCACTCGTTGTTTATAATCACGTTCAAGTATAATTAATTTTTTAAATGCCCAGACTATGCAACGATTTTTTATAATCCAAATATGCTTATTCCTGCTTTCATTATGACACATTTGCTCTATTTGTCTGACATACTATCTTCTGTCGATATCATTCAACTCGCGTTTTTTTCGCGTAAATGTTCTCTCTTCTTCTTTTTAACATTTTGCTCGTACAATCTTTGGCTTATAGCGACTCTTTGTCCATATTCTGTGATAATGATGAAGTCTCTCATTTCCACAGTAACCTTGGAACTAGACATTTAACTTATGCCAATTGTAACGACTTGCCTTTAATTTTATTCAGAGAAGCTGCGCAATTTCTTTTTTGTCTTAGCCATTTCATTTGCGCTTCAAAGTTTGACTACAAGGAAAGTTTGTCCATTCATCTTTTACAATAAGCTTTACCTTGTATTAGTCCAAATGTTAGGCGACGCCTTCACATTTCTACCCGAGTGACCCACGTCTGGTACCTTAACGCATGGCATCTTATAAATTTTGGACCATTTGATTGATCAATGTCTTCCAAACTTAACTGGAATACGCTGCGGTGACATCAAATAAATTACGTCTCAGAGGGGAGAGAAATTAACACATCATTGAACCGTGACTGAACTAATTTAATGCAGCATGCAAATCACACAATGCCATAATGCGGCGTATCGACAACACAATGACTATATCGGGGAGCAGATTAAACCGTTTATTGCAATGGCTTTTAAGGGTAAGAGTGGCAATCATGAGAGGAGATATAAGAAGGCAGTGATGAGGATAAGCAGTGCAGACCTCCAAAGAGTGCGTTATGATCCCCTTTTAAGAAGCAGTGTGAAGTCCACCAATGGAAAGAATCGAGCTTAGGCTGATGGACTAATAAGACGCTCCTCTGATTGCTCACTGCTCAAGTGGCTTCAAGGAAGTGACTCCACTGCCTTAGGGGAGTTAAATCCGGCCAAAAATGCCGTCAAATGATCGCATTTTGCACACCACAACCAAGCTGGCTGTCTCACGTGTTACCTAAAGTTGAATGCACAAACTGTCGCGTCAGTTCTACAAATCATAGTTCTACACGAACTGCATAAAGCAGACCGAATCATAAAGTAAAGGCGCAGACAACAAAGATCCTCAACAATTCAGCTATTTTTGCGGATTTTACTCACAGCAGTTGAGGCTGCAGTGTGGCATCTTAACAGCTATTACCAGCATGTCCATATCTCTGGAGGCAAGGGATTGAGAAAGAATGATGGCAGAGGCATGTCTTCTCTTACCTACAAAGAGTCTTGCCCATTTTCTATGCGGCTACGAAGGTTCCTCCTCTTAAACGCAGTAAATGTTTGGTCCATTAAGTGACACTCTTCGTCCGTAAGTCTGAATAAGAATCAAAAAATCTTTAAAACTCGATGTATACTTCCTATCCATAAATTTCGTTAGGTCAGTACACTTAAGTGGCTGCAGATTGTCTATCAAGGCACTACCGAGATCCGCTGTCTACTTCATCCTTACTAAAAATGGGTTGCAGTGTTTATTTTAAAATACTGTGCAAATGCATAATCATTCATGCCACCATTCTAGTGGCTCCATGATAGCACTAAGTACGGATTTCCAACTCTAGTTGAGCACCCACATTTATGAAACTGCTTAGTTAAAATAGAAGAGCTATTTTAACTGTCGTCACCTTGCATTCAGACGTGGACCAGACTATGCTGTCCGCCCTTAAGTGGTTGCACGATGGCTTTCATAAGGATACGGATAGAGGAGTGGATTTTCTTGAGAATATCTGTGCACTTCCTTCTCGTTTAGCTAGCGATGGGCAGAGAAGAAGGTGTTTGTGTCGTTCTTTGCCATCGCACATCTCTAGCAAGTTGCAGCGCCGAGATCCTGGCTCTGTGGAAATCCACGTTGCTCGCAAAGAATGTGTGGTTCCACTCTGCCTCTTTGAGCGACACCACATGCTCTTCCAAAAGTGTAGAAGAACATCAATCTAAAATTTTTCCACATTTATTCTCTTTTATAGTAAGGATGGCAGTAAATCAGTTATGTACCCTTATGTCAATGTGGAGATGGAAATGCACAGTGCCCGTGTTTTTGATGTGAAAGTCCAAATCCCGCATCAAAAGCGAAGGCTCATTTGGAGCAAAGAAGGTGTCATTAGGATAAATGTCCGAGGCAAGTTAAAAATTGAACACTGGTGCTTAATAATGAGTGCAACAAGGGTGGTGGAGCTCATATTGGCAAGTGGCAAATGCGCTCTGGTTTGCATCAGTACCCGCTGGACATGTGAGGGATCAATCAATTGCGTTCTAGTTCAGTCAAGCAAAGGTAATCTAAGCTAAACCAGGCCCGTTAATGTGGGCAGTAGTAGCGAGCGTGAGTTTATGGCACAGCATGTGGAGATGGGTTGTCGTTTACGAGAATGTTGAGGTCACAAATATCTATATCCATGATGAAAGACTTCGAGCATTATCAATGATACGGCGCTCATCTTGCGTAGAACTTACGCATGAGATTAACGTTAAAAGGACAATGTTATGCCTATCAGCGATTTTATACACCATGGTGAGTATCAGCCTACGGTCTCGAGTAGCCATTCGTAAAAACTTTCGACCGCGCGTAAAAGGCCTCACCTCGAATACCTTACCACGGAATAGCTTAAAAGATAAATCAACTCCAGGGAGCGATGCTCCCTTATTTACCCTATCTTTCGGGACGTGGATTAAACACTACTACTAGGCTGATGGATGTCATAGCAAACCTAGGACAGACTTAGACCTACCGGTTGGTCGAGATGTTTACCTTACAACAACGGAAAACTGGGAACAGGATTGGGATGTTAATAAGTGCGCTTGGAATTCCAAACTGAAAGCCACATCAATATCCTCAATGAAATAGCTGTACAAGATGAGAGGCTCGTACACTCTGCTCCCATCTACAGCAATCAAGAGTATTAGGCAGTCGAACCTCTTGAGCACCTTTAATTCCTGTAGTACCTTCAGAATATTTGAAATCGTGGCTTTGCAAAAACGGTGACACTTTTTGAGCTTACGTTCCTGCCTCTATGTGATAAGGATAAAAATTTTAATAACAAATATTTATTTGGGAGTAATTTTTACAGAAAAACTTCATGCACAATTAAAATACATGGATTTGCATTATGCGGCCTTCTGCACTTAATAATCAGTGAGCTATCTGTGTCCAAGCTGAAGGGAATTGAATAGATTTATGTCGACAATGAAAGCAGAAGTGGTCGCTGCTACTGAAACAAGTCGAGTGAGTATTACAATACTACTGAGGAGAAGCGTTGACAAATGCAACAATCGACGATTCAGCGCAGATGCCGAAATAATTAAGCACCATAACGTTGATTTGAGCGTATTGACAGATAGTTACCAGATTACCACGTTCTGCATTCTGTATTGGACGCTTCTCTGCGGATTCGATCTGCAACCTCGACCTTCACTTTACATCAGGCCGATTATCTAACTATGAATAAAATCCGCATGTTCAGGTTGTAGTCATTTTGACTAATTGCAACCTTCCGGATGAGCTTAAGCTTTACTTTGCTCTCATTTGCGCTAGCATGACACTTTCAACACGAGCTGATAGCAATAAATATATGAATACACAGCTTAAGCCTTTACCAGAAGTAAATTCGAGTTACCGAATCGGACACTAAGTGAAAGGAAGAAATGCCAGCACACAGGAGTAGACACACGTTGATCCCTCACCAGAAAGAATGGTGAGTAGGAACTCATATTTATTTATAGCAATTTTGTGGTAAAGCTCCCCAGGTCTCACCGATTGGCTTGACGGCAAGAAGAGTGGTTCTTCAAGTAAACTTCATTCAAAGTTATGCTTGTGTAGACAGTTTTTATCCAACTTATAATTTCCAAAAGAAGATATCACATACAATCAATCGCGTCATTAATGAACGAGATGCAGCGCCTGCATTAAGTCGAAAATGATGTGATGTAGGATGACGAAAGGCGGGAGTGTCACCTCTCCCGCTTGCACACCGAATGAAACTGACGACCCGCAAACATCTGTAACCCCATTTTGTCTACTATATTTGTATTTGCATTCGTTTTGATGAATTCGCCTGCATGAGAATGCTGCTTTACTTGCAGAAATGCACAGGCATGCATTTTTCTTCAAAGTCTTGCACGCACGCACTCATAACTACATTTGTTGTAAGAAATATGATAAGGTACGAAATGCCTATCCTCTACGCATCAGAAATCTACGATAGCTAAGCGGTTTTTATCAAGAGGATTTTGCTCCATTAGAATTTTTCATTGTAAAGACTTACACCGCAAGCATCGCTGTTCAGTAATTTTCCTTACACATTGTTCATCTTGCTAAGCGAACCGCTATACTATTGAAAGAGCCTCAGCACATCAACAGCGTAGGGGAAGTTGTCAACTATTGCAGCATTTCTATTTTGCTTTGGTCTGTTTGCTGACTAACACTAAAGTGGTATTTTGATTCCACAAATTGATGCTCAAAGCAGCAGGTGCTTCCTGTGTATCTTGTGCCTTAAAATATTCTAATCACTCCTCTATTGCTTTTTTGGGGAACGCATGATTGAGCTTGCAGGTGCTTTAGACAGATTCCGTCATGTTTACTTTGCCACAAATACATTTACACTTCATTAATCTACCTTGCATCTCAACTGTCAACTGTCACTGCTTTAGTGGCCTGCATTTCCGCTGGAAAATTTGCATCAGTTGCACGTTGGCCATGGTTAGGGGCATCGGTACTTCCACTTGACTTCGCCAATGCGACCGATGGAGAGCATCGTTTGATTATGATTACGACTGTGGGTCACAAGTCGTGAAGATCACCGGACTTAAGCTGATATTCTCTCATTTGAGCAGCATTTGGAGGGCTTAAGGTTAATCAACATGAGGTGAAATCGGTGTTGCTTAACATCAGAACTTACAGCAGGAGGAAACGAATCGACAACAAATCACATTCACTCATCACTCGTGTATTTTATCTGATTCAAAATTACATGCGATGCCGAAGCGCCAGCACAGCGTCCCCTAAGCCAGTTCAAGTTACGCGGTGGCTGCAAGGTGATGCACCACAGCACTACTGTGAATCACCAGCGTCTACTTCGATGTGGCTAGTAACGTTGTCACCACTTTGGCCTACGGAAACGCCTCCATCTACAGAATGACGCCAAGCCAATATATTGTAACCCGCCACGCGTCAATCACAAAACACCTTCCACTTCGTTCCGAATTAACCCCCTCCCCCATGAATAAAGGTGCAGGTCTTTTCAAGTATAATTAAATAGCATCCATTTTAAGCTTTTCAACACTCTGCAGCATGACGCCATAGACTGGCACATCGTAAGTATACTTAGGCGCGTTGAGTCCTTCTCCTACTCCACATGACTTTGAGACAGGCCCAGCGTAATATCTCTACAAAATCGATCGCCAAATTGTTCTGCCGCCTGTTACACCAAATGCGCCAGTTTTGAAATAGCCTACAGAAGGGGGGAAACTGGAAACCGCCTAAGACCTCAAAAGTCCTCTCCATGCAGTCCAAATTTTGATAGGGAACCGACATTTTCCACATCGTGGTAGTCAACGCAAGTGTTTGCCTAGGTATAAGGGTATCACCTAGTGCGTTTAGGTGTTCACACTCCCGACGTACGAAATCCACATAATCAAGATATAAAATGACACAGTCATAATCGCTCAGTTGCATCCTTTGCCCCACTGCTTCAACTCCTTCCCACCACTCACACGTGTCCAGTAGAGCAACATCTCCTGTCCTCAAAAATCAACCCCACTGAACATCAAAAGGATATAGTGGAGCCTTGCAACGGAGGCAGATTCAATAAGACCTACCTGAGACATTATTACGCGAAATCTAAAAACAACTGCTTAAATGAAGCCTAGGTTAGGTGACAAGGGATCACTAGCCAGGTATGATCACTTCTTTTATCCAGCCAATTGGCAAAGCCCATAGACCAACTGAGATTCTCAAGTGCTACTTCAAAGTGTTTGGAAGGACGTGCAGAGGTCCTGGCAGCACCGCATCAGAAAATAATTTTAACGGTCTTATTATTTTGCATAAATTTGTCTTGTTTACATGAAATCACAAATGATAAACCTGTTGGAATTTTGAATGCCGTAATTGGAGCACGATCAAATTGGAATAGAGAAGCATTCTGTGACATGTGATTCAGCGAATTAGTGTAAAGGAGGTGTCATTAATGCAGGATAAAATGTGGAGGGTGGCTGCAATCTTGAGTAGATGCTCATTTTTTTATAATAGTGGGTAAACTGATGCAGACTGCAAAGTGTGTGCCTTTACAGTGCCTTGGAAAAAAAGGGAAATCCAAACTAATCTTTTTATCACCAAACAAGTTTAAACTAACCTGACAAAAGCTATTTTTTAATTAATCAACTCTACGATAATTTGCGTCGATATCTGAAGTTGTAGGTGGTTCAACCAGCTGCACGCGTACTCAACAGAAACACAAGTGATAGGGACACTGCCACCTCCCTCGGTGGAATATACAAGCCTTTAATGGATAGTCCTCAAGGTGGGACTGGGAAGTATTAGTGTCACCTTAGCAATTAAGACAACCTAAGCATGCCTTACAAGGGAACAAGCGGGATGCCACCAACGCCCATCACTCAGCGCTTGACTATATCGTGGTTGTTGTGCAGCAATGGGATAAGGAATGAACAGGGGTACAGCAACAGCTAATCGACGCGTTTCTTCTAATTTGTCGTCTCTTAGGATTTGCTTCACTACTGCCGTCGTCATTTACTCTGACTCGTCGACCACAGATTAAAGTTGGATGAAAGTTACAACGAGGCGTGGGAGGGAGAAGAGCAAACTGATAAGTTACTTCATTATCAGCCACGAAGTTGAGCAGACAAAAACACTCCATGTCATCTGTTTGCAGCACGTTTGTTTTCAACTTACTCCTCATTGAATTATGTGATTTTATATAGTTTTCTTCGCAAAAACTTGTCAGCAGATGCACCGTTTTCCTCTTCCTTCTCGATCTTTAGAATATCAGACTTGTTTAACAAGTACAGGATGCGTCCAAGGCCTAGATCCCAGTCATGCCGTTTCGCGCACTCGGCGAAAGGTTTTGACAGTCCGACAAGAGTGTGGTTTTTGCGTTTTTATCCACCCGTTGCTCTTCAGATTTATGTGTATGTCTTTGCAGTATGGAAGTCTTGCATGGTCAAATAAAAGAGCGAGCTTAGGAAATTACGTTTCTGATTGCTATCAACCGAATAGCGCGCTCTATACCAACGAATCCCGTGCCTTTGATGGAAAAAGCTATAGCGATCAAACCAATGATTTGTACATACATGGATTTAGTTTCATTCGCTTTCGTAAGCAGTCTATCATATCGAGATCGCCTTGGTAGAACGATGGTAGAGGACCTACGATATCATTGTGGATTCTTTCCACTGGGACCCCTTCAACGTAGGTTGGAGTGATGTGTTCACTGCGGTATAAGGCACTCTAAAAGCGCCTTATGTGTCGCAAGTTTAGCACCACTCACTTGGTCCAGTTACTTGTGTAGCGCTTTTAAAGAACTGCTTGCACCAATGCCTATGATGCCGTTAGACACAGAGGAGGCCTAACGCCTTTATAATATTGTAAAACTTCATCCTTCAGAGAATGTTTCACCCATTATTGGCACATCTATCTCACTTTCTAGACGAGTTTTTGCCTTCGACTGTGGGTTAGCAATAAGAAGGTGAACGGAAGCCATCGTGCATTAGAATCGTGAAGGGGTTGGTACTCCGCATCCCCTTCCGGTGATATTTAGTACATTTGCACTACAACATTGTGTCCTTCTGTCGAGACTGGTCTACTAGACGGCGGAGTGTCTGCATTACTATGTGGGTGCTCTATCCTGACAAATAATAGTTGACACCGTCGTTGAGCAGTCTAATCTTCCTACCCATCCATTATGGCCATTGATAAAAGAGATTTGCCAAATAATGATCACGCGTTTGACAATCTTCCCCACACTTCTGCATAACAAGAATGTCCTTTCATTTAATAGAGGCAAATTTTACCGTCCAGCGAGGAGGCTGGCAGTAATTGATTGAATTCATTCTGACTGTCTTCATATTACACAATGATGCAACGTTTGTGGACTTCCTTTTGGCCACGTTCACCGTTCTGCATTGGAGGAGTGGAAGTGAGTCCTGCTTCAATCTGAAAACACACACAAGAAGTGTTCGCCGCAGATTGTGGTGAAACGGAGTCAACAGTACAATATACCATCGTCCTCCGCATTCGTCGGCATCTAGTGCGACGAAGCATTCGTCAAGGCAAAATTTTGCGCTACAAGTAAGAACAATTACTTTTAAGAGCAGTTAAATGATTTGCCTTGGGTATTATCGGCAGTCCCGTTCTGCCAGAAGCTTAAAATAACTTGCGTGGCAAGAATAACAGTGCACAGTGATCAGAGTATCTCTGCCGCAATGACTTCTCTTTCGAGAGGGGGCAGATGACACTTTTCTCCATAACAAAGTCCTTTTTTGCTGTTTGCTACTCTCCTAGAGAGCTTTTAGGAAGAGAGGCATAACTACACGACATCCATCTCTTTCTCATTCCTTTTGCTGACATCCTCCGTTTCTTCATGGCGGACCTATGATCAAATGAAACAACTCTATGTGGTAAAGCCGTTCCATCTGGACAAATAAGACTGCACATTGACTTGATAGAGTTAGAGGCATGTTGACACAAATCAGACCCCATTAATCAGACTCCATCGGTATCATCCTAACAAACCATTTAATACACTGCCAAAGGAAACAAATGTCTTGATAATAGCATCAATTTTTACACATTCACTTTGGAAATTGCGTAAATAATTGAGGTTTGATTACACGTAGGGAATATGACAACGCAATGAAATGTTCGTCATTCGCGCTCCTATATTCTACCCAAACCATTACTACTTGCACTATCACATAAAGAGGGAATAGAGACACCGGATGTGGTGAAAACATTATTTAAATTTGCACAATTGACGAAAGAAGAGGCGGGTAGAGGCTGAAGAAAGGTCATTAGGAGCCTCGGACATAGCAGATTCAAACGCAGAGAAAGTGGGGACATAACAAACTACTGATGATATGAAGAAGAGGAAGAGTAGGAAATATGGTAGAGTACAAGCAAATTAGAGTAGCTTTGAACGCTTCAATCTTGCCGCCAGCGCTCGGATGAAGCAAGATAACCATGCTGATGTCGATGACGCCTGCGAATTGTAAACAGGGCTCTTCATTACCACTACATGGTGTTTGCGTCTGCGAGTGGCTCAAATCCTATCCATTCCTTTGGAGGATGAGGTTATGGATACTCCGAATGCTCGAGCACTCCAATCTTCTCGATGCAGTCTGTGACTTCGCTTACCTCCTTCTTGTAGATTTTCTTCCCAGAGCGGTAGCAGGTTCATCCGTATTCACCCTACAGCAATAAGGAAGTAGGAAGTAGGCTATTTCCTATTCACACCTCCTGGCACGTCAACAATAACCGACCGGGAACTAGGATGGCTCCAAACGCACAATGCCATCCCAATATGCCCTACACGATGTGAAGAGACTGCGTCACGTTATGCAGTTCATGTCTGTCGAGGGTCCCATAATGCACCTTTTGTTTGGTTTTATCAATATCCCAACGAGTGTCGCACACAGTATGCAAATATGGATTCCAAAATGGATTGAAGGGATTGCTCTGAACAACAGTTTACACGCCTCCCAGACCGCTTTATGCGGGAGTAGTGGCAAGTAAGGAGAGGGTCAGGCAATGTTTGTTTTGACTAGGATGTGGACGTGTTAAGTGGCAGGTCAGAAGTCAAAGTGGTTAGTATGCATTCCATGATTAGCTGCCTATGTCTCCGACTGGATAACTGGGTAGTCTAGCTTGCTCGTTATTTATCTTACCAGCCAGCCAGTTGTCCATGCGTTGGCAATTTAGCAGGCTAGTGAATTCCACAGTGGGTGAAGTGGCCGGCGTTGAAGGGTTCGGGGGATGTCACCTGCTTTTTTGTTGCAACACAAAGTGCATGAGTGCCTTTAATGCTAGACAATCGCATAATCCTCTTGTCACCACCTCTCTCATTTGGAGGATTGGTAACCAACCAAAGACCAAACAGGAGGCGTAGCTTATTCGGCGTGCCAACTGGCATTTGTGCCATCGAAAACTACGTGACATCTGGGATTCACTCATTCACGCAAGCTTCTGTGAGATCGCATTTAGTGTGAGGTTATCACCTTTTTTCATTTAATCACTTTGGCTTGTGTTCGCGATCGGTTGCTTTACCATCCTAGAGCCTCTCATTATCTAGTAGTGTAGCATTTCGAAAACAGACAAAACAAACAAAATTGATGATGAGTATGTTGGCAAAAGTGCATTGATAGGTAGCGTTGAAAGTGCGGCATAATTTGCATCGATCCAATCGTAGCGCATCATGCACAGTTTTCTTGGAAGTTGCAGGCCATAACTTTGCAAAGCAATGTAGTAGATTAAGCATGTCAATTCAAGTCATCTTTGATTGTTATACCATAACTGTCGAAGGATCTAAGGTCATGCCTATGGCTTTTAAAAGGCCTAATATTTGTTCCCTTTCAAGGCATTGATATTTTAGCAGAATCCGGCATGTTTTCAAAAAACCACTCCAGTGCAGAAGTTTGCAGGAGCCTACTCATCTCACAAGCCTTAGTTCAGACAACGACTTCTTCGGTTAGCCAATTTATCCGTCTTTCCACTTTAGTAAAATGGTTCTAGCACCCGTGGTGGATGCTTGAAATCAAGTCCGCTCCCTTGCCCTTGAGCCCATTTTACGCAGTTTTTTGGTATCAATTATATGCCAAAGATGTTCTCCTAGTAAGAGTAATCAATCGCCAGGCATCCATCCATGTAAAAGGACTTGGCGATGTGCCACTACTTAAAATTATGTATTGTGAGTGAAATATGCTAGTGCTTAAAATACACATTTGGTGAGTATTTCATGTAAGTTTTAACCTTGGTCGTAAATACTCAGTTTTATGCTACCATTTTCCCAAAGAGCAGTAACTGAGTTATCAGAGCTTATCAAACTATGCACCAACTAGAATGCGTCGACATGATGAAGAACCTGGTAGACATTGGCTGGGTCGCTGAGCGCTGGCAATTACATCCCCAAAACAAACTACCACTTCGTTGGCATCTAACTCGTACGGAGGCTGCTATCCTCATTCATATACACTGATTTGAATATTCAATAGTCATTAATTTGTAAATTCACCCAAATCACGTTGTTTTATCAAAATATCTACAATAACCATGTGGAATCTTTCCATCAGCTTCAGAACCAATGCGTGATTTTCTTTTCACTTACGATTGGCCATTCATTTTTTTCAAATTTCCCTAACGTGTCATGATAGTCATGGGATGTACTACAAAATTAAATTTTTGCAGTTGGGTTATTTATTGTGATCAGTTTGGGAAGGTTGAATATATTTTGCTTGACTATACAATTGGCTGCCACTCTTGGGTTTTGCTTACCTCTAGAGCTAGATTAGTTTGCACTGATATGTGACTCATTAAAGTGCCACAATAACCATACAGCGAGTGTGTTAGTGCATCAAAAGTGGCAGCAGGAGTAAAGGCTGCATGTAGCTGCAGAGAAGTCTTAAAGCACTTTCGTTCAGCCTGCTTTGCACGAATGATCCATCCAACCAATCGTCTTCAAATATTAGCAATATCGTCATTGAGTGCTTAAGGCACTTTTTCTTTACTCCTGTTGTGCTTTAACTTACCACTACTTTGTGCAGATTTTTACTTAGACTCCTATAATGAGGTTAAAGATTGCCATTTTTGTTAATCTCAAGCAAAAATGTCATCACGCGGAAACGGGGCTTTTCATCACTCATTAAGAAAGGAGTTGTAGGCAAGATGTGCCAGCTTCAATGAGCCGAGCTTGTTCTATCTCACGATATTATCCTCAGAGGCGATAGCAGATTGCACAAGACGAAACGCTAGTAAGCAAAAGGAGAAAAAGTTAAGCTGATTACAAACAGTCAGACTTGGGACTGCAGACGTCAGAATGCATTCTACAGAAGCATAAAAAAGCAGCGAAAGTGAAGAGCATTGCAAAGGTCTGGTAGCGGTTATTACTTACGTAACAAGCGTAATGCTTAATTAAACCAGCGTATTGCTTGGGCTGAGGAGGCTCTGGATATCGGATTTGGAAGAAAGCAATTGCCTTTAAATTACGCTACTTTCTTCAAAAATTGACCTCAAAGCATAGTTTTGTCTAGTGGCTTTTCCCAATTACGTTCAAACACTAGGCAGTTAGCCACTCAAACGGGTTTATTGGCATACGTGGCATGCGAGAACCATTTTGTGGCGGATCAGATAAACTCGCTTAGTTAAGAAATATGGTCAGCGTAAAGAAACTACTGAGATGCATATTTAAATTCAAGTTCAGCATCAGGGTTGAAGCGGATACCGTGCCTTTATTTAAGAAGTGTGTGTTCACAGCTTGAGCGCAAAGGTTAGAAAGAAGTAGCCTAAAATTCGCAAACACATGGACGAAACACAGAGAGTGGTGTAAGCATGATGAGAAACAACGGTTGAAGGCCAAATTCATAGCAAAATAAGCTACACAATGCAGCCACCTAGTTGAACGGAAGGACAAACGGTGACAAAGATTAGGCAGCAGAGGTAAAGAATCATGAAGCATGGCGTGGGGATTAAAACAAAGACGATCACTGCACCTTGACAGTTTGAAAACTATCATCATCTCAAAGACCAACTCTAAACTGTGGCACGTCACCCCATTCCATCTATGCATCAGAGCTGAAGAGCAGATGCATTACTGAACTCTTCCGACGCTACCAACACTTGTAAGTGTTGACGACAAGGAATTACCTCAGAGTCATTCACTTTAGCATGATGCCTTCGTAGCTGATTACCAAAATCAGTGTCAAATTGTGGGATACGCTTGGTTGGGACACAGACTTATACCACATATAATGGCCTAGAAGCCCTGTGACATCAAGGAAATGACGGATGTAAGTGACTATGCGTCGATTGTGGGAAATGAAATCGAGCAAGGAAGGGGCACGCATTTTCGTCACCCTTATTGTTCCTTAGACATGTCGATTTGATCTACCCCTCTAGACTAAGCGTACAGGTATTGACAAATGTGTGTTGACTACCTATGCGATCGCATAAATACATTAAATTAACCTTTGTTTTCGTAGCAAAATCGCCGACTCCCTTCATATTGGCCTCCCTATGGATTTGAGTCTTGTGTTCACCCCCTACCCATGACATGGAAAACTAAGGTGTTTTAAAACCATACATACATTTGTGATACTCGTTTTGTCAAAGGCAAATCCTAGGACAGGATATTTATCAGAATCCTTTCATGCAGACCAGGGTTCATACCCTACCCACATATGCCTTAATTTGTTCACTTTAACCGTCACTTATAAATGCGCCTTTGCCAAATCAACCGCACAATTATAGGATTTAAAAGGAAGGGACAATTCATGAACATGCGGCATGGCTGTAAATTTCAGCAGACCTTCTAGGTGACTAAGTGTGATCATTTATCGTCGACGTTTCATCCGGGTAAATCCACGGTGCTGAAAAGGCGAAATATTGCTATTATTTAATGGAGTTGATTTCCCATTTAATGACCACACAAACGATTTTGGAGTCAGCAGAAGAAACGATGGCTGCTTCTCTTAGAGATGGACGTAAATGCTCCCAATTTCGTGATCGAAAAACAAATTTTTTATTTTTAACGTTCTGCTTATACGATTCCATGATGGCGAAACGCAACTAAAGTGCTTGCATACCGTAATAAGCTACATCGAAAACACTCCCAATTGTAGGGTTAATTGAATTATTCGTAGTTCATGGCATCTAAGTGCAAGCACCTGTGTGCAGAGAGTAGAAGTAATGGTTTGACTAACAGTAGTTGGATCGCCGTTCGCGTCGAAGAGCTGCATTTACTCATAAGCGCCCACGCTGTTGATGAGACCCACGGATGCTGGATGATTTGGTTTTGAATTCATTTTTTTAAAGCTTACTCAGTTAGTTCGGTCAGATTACTTGCGTAATAGACTCAACGCCATCAATAGTTCCACTTTCAAACAATCTGACTAAAATAGTCAGAAATCGCTGCGTTAGGAGCCCTAGCAAAGGGCGTTTGCGATAGGAGTGACGAAACGACTGGTTTGCATCCGCATCAGACGGTGGGTGACAAAAGTCGCGGGAGATGAACAGGTAGATTCCATTTCTTGATTGTGAGTTAACAGACGGTGGACGCAAAGCTGCACAATTTAATAACATGTTCTGCAACTCCTTTACCTTGTTCGCTGCACGAAGTACTTGCAGTGTAAATTGGCTTCCACAATCATATCGCTCATTATGTCGCCAACACTGACCCACTTGCTACCCATAGCATTCCCACCTATAAGATGTGATGCGCTCCATCTTTGTGTTCCCATGCCTACCTGGAGTTTGGTACACTGCTGACGAAACCAACCATTAAAGATTCCTTGTTTGATGCTGCACAAGTGCACACAGGACCGGTCTGCACAATGCAACCGGCGACTACCCTTGTTTCGAATACAAACTTACTGTAGTTGATTGGTTAAAATGAAGTGGATTCCAACAACTCGATAGCAGTCAAACTAAATAACTCTTTGTTTCATTGAGGTTTATACGAAAAGAGGCAACTAGTGAGAAATCGCAGGAATTATTTAAACAAATGGCAGGTAACACAAGATAATTCGACCTTAATACGCAACTATTAGTCGTTTAATAAGATTCATTCCAGTAGTGTTAGTGCAACACAGTTCACTGACATTGTGGCTACTGTAACATTTTAGTATTATTAATCAGATTGGTAAAATCACATTCATTCAAAACCGCATTTAAGTGTCTGATAATTGGTTGATGAAATTATGGAAAGGAAGTATAAACTGATGCTAAATCAGTATTCTGATGCCTCAATTTCTGCCTTAGACTCTTCCCTTCTTCCTCTGCCCTAAAGCCATGCAGCAATCAGCACTGTATTGACAGCCATTTGTCCAAACACTTGCTGCAATTCTGATACTCATTCAATCCACCTTTTGCGCAGCACTTATGTGGGTTAGACATGTCAAAAGATGCGGTTAGCGTTTTTACCAGGGGTCAATTTTGGGGGAGAACGAGAAGTTATGCAAGTGGTTGGTAATGGTAAGTTTCCAACTGTTGTGTCAAATGTCCAAAGAACAACTTGAGTTACCATGCGTTGATGGCTGTCACTGACACCTGATGTGAAGTCTTGAGGACGTCGAATCAATGTCAGAGTTATGATTACTTCTCTTGTAGACATGCGTAAGCATTGACCCTGTACCAGGCATTGATGATCAAACTAATCGATGCTCTCCAAGAAGTAAGGGAGAATAAGCTACTTTGTGTTTAGTTGGTGAGGCATTTTGCCTTTTTATTTAGATTGAAATTCCCTAAATTGTAAATAAGCGATGTGACTTCGATGCGGGTGCCACGAGATTGTGGCAATGGAGTCTTATAGAAGCGTAGTGGTTTTAAGCAAAGGGATGCGCTTGTAATCGTCTGATGGAGAGGATTGACAAGAGATTGGATTAATCTTGGGCCCTCAAGTAGAATAACTCAAGAGGGCTTGTGGAAATGGGAGCACGAGTGCTCTGATGCAAGTCTTCTATCACTAACTTCACTGTCTATTCCTTTAGCATTTCCCTATTCAGCATGGTAATACGGAGCTGGGAACGGAGCTGACTGCATAAATCATGAGAAGTGAGTAGAGAATCATAGCACAAGCGAATGGAGAGGAGCGGGGAGGGCTTAAATGCAGACGCGCAAAATGCAATGAAATGAGTCATCTAGACCGGAAGTGACGCTACCGTCATCGATGCGTGTACTAACACAGACCGACTTTGCATGACCCTGGTGGTCACCAAATCCACCAATATCTGCGCGCCGTCATCGCTGATCTTTATTCAATCCTAATCATTCATTATTTACTTCTCTGCTTTTCTAAAAAGTGCAATCCATTACCTTTCTCTTAGTCCACATGCTTTATATTAGAAACGGGATTTTGCTATTCAGTAAAAACCTCGTTTTGGTAAGTGCTATTGTGAACCCATACGAGGCACCTTAACCGCAACTTGTTTTGTTTACGGCATCATATCGTCCCTCCACTTAATGGACAATAACATCAAACTCAATGCCCATTTGGTCTTGTTTCAAGCAATTTTGCCATTCTTTGACGCAGTCGGCAGCAAACGGATGCACGGCAAATCCACGTTGCATCTAAACACTTTGGCAACACTTCACAATTCAATCTTTTTCCGAGTGGCAGCAAAGAACCTGCCCTTGATGTTGATGTTGCCCCAAAGGAAAGGAAGCAATTCCAGCTAGCTAGCAAAGCTTGGGATCAGTGGGTGTCTGTGAACTGACCAGTCCTCTGCAATGAACTTGATGCATATGCAGACCTGCTTAAAGGATTAGTAAACATTTTATGTGCACAAATGATTTCGTTCTGTATGCAGTCGTGTTCTCCATGCTTTTCGGTCTCTACCCACTGGAGCAGTAATATAAGTAACTGGTCGCGAACCAGTCACATATGTTAGCACAATGAACCTCATCGCAAGGTGCCAACCCAAGTGGCGTTCTTAGAGTACTTATATCAAATCTGACCATGGGAGACGAGCATGCGCAAGGAATGAAAACCAGGAACAACTGAAGTAATTGCACCAAGTTTTTTTCAGAAAGCTGTTAACAAGGTCGAAGTCATCGAAGGGTCTCCCAGATCTGCCGATGACGCGCTACCAGTGTCTGTGGCTAGCGTTGTCTGCAAATGGGACGAACTCATTCATAGGTCTAGGAGACTAGACAACTACATCGTATTCGGCTAGGCTAGCAGTACATCTGCATGTTTTGAAAAAGTCAACCCCTTCTAACATCTGCGATCCAGCCACGTGCCTCATTAATGAAGATGCTGTACACGTAAGCACTGTAGTCTCTAGTCGGAAAAGCCTTAAGGCAATCTCAAAACGCGACTAATGCAAGAAGAGTGCCAGAAAATTTAAAACATAATCCACCATACGACTCGATTCAAAGAGTTGACGCGACATCGAATAGAAAATACCAAATTGTTAAGTTAAAAAGTGAGGCCGTAAATAATGCATGATATCTAAAATAACAAGTGAATAAGAAAAATAAAACGATGAAGGACAAATGATGGATGGCTGCGGGACCGCGAAATAAAAACTTATATGAAGCAGCAGAGTAGGTAGTGTTTTGAATGGATAAATATAAGAGTGACAAAAGCTTATATAAGTAGGAAATAGAAGACGACAATCATTACTAGTTACTCAGCCACCCTCGCCTCCACTTCGGTGCTGATGGCCTAGGCTCGGTTAAGGCTCTGCCCATTTGGCATAAGCAGGGTGCTTTGTGAAATCAAGGGCACCATCACATCGGTAATTGTAAAGCAGGAAAACAAGTTCACACAATTCCCTCAACAAAAAATGTAGTAACCTTAAAAACTTTCCAAAAGATCAAATATTCGTTGAAACAATCAACATTGCAACCCACGATCCAAGCCCTCTGTATAATATGCAAGCCTGGCACATATTCCACTTATGCGGTCAGAAACGGCACAGTGCCTGGTCGACGCTTTTCTTATCCCGATGGTCTTCAAACTGTCTAACCCATCATAGCCCTCTGACGATCGTCGACACCAAGATCCAGTGCTAATCACTTGCAGTTTAAACAAATATAATCAGGCGAATAGGAGGAATGAGAGGCAGTACACTATTTAAGTACGTCATGACACCTTCTCATGGGCAAACATTGAAGCAGCACTCCACTTCGACAGATTTACTGGTCTTGCTGTTCTCAAGAAGTCTCTCCCAAACATACTCTACTTGCGTAGAATTCTTTTGAGCGGTTGGATCAAAGACATCGGTAGCGTTTGGTCTTCGAAAGCAAATGATTCATCGTGAACAACTGCTTCTGCAGTCCTCCACAAGCACGAACGAAGCATAGTCTTTTGAGCCTAAAGTGGAGCACTCTCCAGACCTGTGAGTTTATGGGAAAACATTGGTGAAATTCTTAATTGCCTAGCAATCATAATAGCGCAAGCCGTTTCACGTCATAAGCTTTCTCGTAATCAGTCACTCGGTCAGCGAATCACTCTACACTCAGTTAAAATTACCGTTAGCTTTTAGTTAATTGCCGAAATCTTATTCGCCGTCTGTGTGTCGCTTTCTTACCTCGCTCTACATGGCAGCGAACCTTCCACTCTTGTCCACCAGGACTCATTCCACAACCTCTTCCTTTGCTCGTTTGCTGCTCTGCATGCCACCCACTGACAAGCAGGCAAGTAGAGATGTTTCTGAGGTGAATTCGTAGAATCGACAAAGAATTAGTGCTTACAAGTCAAACGCCCCTCTCCAACTTAAATGTAATCAGCAAGGTATGCCTAAGGACAAACAAGTGGCCAAATGCGTACGGTGAAGGCATACTAGCAGAAGGGGAAAGAGGAAATCGCGCACACTTTGTCTACCAGAAGTGCTATAATCGCTGCACTAGCGTCGCTTGCGATTATGCTTGCGTCATGGAAGCTGTCTTGCATTAAAGATTCAGCATCTTCATTACCTCCTCTATGATATCATCATTCTGACCCGATCGTGGTTGAAAGTTCGATAACTCACATTTTAGTCGTTTACACCTTTTATGCTTCACCTTAATCGCCTTAATCTTTCTGACTCCTTCCTTTGCGGTTTTGCTGCCCCACACATTCCGTGTGTGTGGATCCGCATTGGATTACACCACAATTCATCTTTGCATGTGCGCAGATGATCAACGATTTCACTCACACCTCTGGCTTTAATATTTTCTATCTCATGAAGAACAGGCTTCCGAAGTGCAGTTATTTTATAATTTTACACACATAAGGTCATGAAGCGCGTCATCAACTGTGTCATGTGTAACTAATTCCCTAAGCTGTCTCATGATTATGAGTCGTGTATGGGGACTTACTAAGCGCCCAACCAAATAAACGAGCGTATTTATGGGTGGCTGCGTAAGAAATGCGTTGATGGTAATAGTGGCCGGCTTGGAATCGCGGTCTGTGTCATGATGGAAGACGCATTGATGAGAAAGGTAGCGTTGCAAGAGCAGTCACACTAGACAAAACTTCACACCCCATCGTCTCAACCGCATTACCTCTTTCAGGAAATACTTACCACTGAGTGGTATAAGTGAAATAATTGAAATAGTGGATCCATTAGGGATTGGTTTTATTATAATGTGCATTGGCAAAAGCCCAAATAGGCTTGCAAATATCTGAAACCAATTTTGTCTTAGTTCATGCAAACGCTTTGATTGCAGTTCCATGTTTCACCATTCCTTATCTTTTTTCGTAAGCTGCGAGAAGGATTACCAGCTTATTGGTTTATGACGATAAAGCAATTCCCTCGTTGCGTTGTAGCTGTCAGGATTATGGGGTACTAATCGAAAGAAATATCTTCTCATACTTCTTTTTCACGTGGATTATAGTAAAAAAGTGAATGAGGCATAAAAAGCAGTTCGGTTTTTGCAAGCACTGGAAGCATGTTTAGGAGCTCCCCTACTTTTGAGGTAAGGAGTGTCGGCAGCATGCTGTGAGTGCCTTTCTTTCCCCCGCGTTATATTTGCGCTTATTATTTTTGACGATTTTTATAGTAGACGAATAAGGCTATGACACCTTGCGGCCGATTTATTATCTGAGCTAAGTTAGCCTGCGTGACTAGGCATAAAAATAACCGCTTTTAAATAACTGTTGAACATCGCTTATCAACTGTTGGGTCGCCTCTAGTTTCCAATTAAAATGAAAGGAATACAATCTCTCTAGTCTCGTTCATAATAATGGGAGAAATTTCGTTTCACTTAGCTGCAAGAACCATGGGATTAGCTATTCGAACACTGTTATTTGAAGGTGTTTTGAACGTCATATGTGTCGTCATTAGATTGCTTTTGCGCGATTCCTAAGTGAATTTGTCAGGCGAAATCAATCATTTTAGACGTAGTAGTTATTCATCGGCAAATAAAGCCAGAATCTTAGCGCTTCCACATTTTATAGACATTGTAGACAATCTTAAAGCTATTCTCTACTTTTCTTCCTCCGCCTTATTCTGCCTTACTTGACAATCCTTTGCTACTGATCCATATAAAAACAATTTTGATAAAAATGCGGTGCGCAAATAAGCAAGTGCAGTTTATTGGTGCGCTGCATTAAATTCCTCATGGGCATATCGTATAAATCTACTTCGCCGATTGGGAGAAGGCGCACATTTTGACTTCAGTGGTCACTCTAAGGTGTCCCTGACAGAGTTTGTTGAGGCGTGCTAATTGTATTCGCCAGCATAATGGCTCCTGCTAGAATTGTTGTCGCGAAGATTAGTTACTGAACATAAATATCTTCTACATCATGCAGAACAGATGCTTCACAATTTGTCTTGGAGCATCTGGTACATGGGACTGTTAGACGTATAATAGATCTTTGCGGCATCTTCATTCGTATGGGCGAGATAAAGCAAACACACAATAGTACACCCCTTGAGGTCAGCTTGAAGATCTTCTTGACCTCCAGCATCAAAAAGACCCCCAATATTTACTACCGCAAATGAGTTCTCAGGAGTCGGGGAAAGTGGAGTGTTAATCATGCAGCTTGTGTTATTTCTAGTACACACTTGGCATTTGTATGGTTTCTTGCGCTTTTTGTCTCAAGAATTTATAGGAGTTTTGGCGCTATTGATGAGTCGGAGACTAGGATTGCCTCTTGGTCGTCCTCCGCGACTTTGTTTCGCGTGGTTGGTAATCTAAATACACTATCTGGACTCACTTATTGCAGCCATTTTAGGTGCCTCAAAGATGCTACCACTTGACATCGCTTCTCATTTGTGTGCAATCTAAACTTTTTTCCAGAATAATATGTAAATTACTGTTTTGAAATAGGTAATACTAAAAAAAGCAGTGACTCTGAAGATAGTAGTGGATATTAAGGTCAGGGCGTGGTCGACGGTGTCGTCGTAGGACAAACAGTTGCACCTCTGTTGATATAGTGCATATTGTGGCCTTGTAATTTTCATTCGCAGGTGCATGGACAACTGCGGCAGGCATTTCAAAGTAAGGTATGGGGAAGAAAAGAAAAAAGGCGCATCGAAAAGGATTAGAAGAATAGAACCAAAAGGATGGCAAAGCATATTAACTAAAGTACCATGCTGTTGGATTCGTAGGCATGCACACATACTAGAATGCATAAATGCATGCAGAAGTAAAGTGAAGGGAAAACTAAGATTATGAATGGATGGAAGGGAGATTGTAAGAAGTAGCTACGAGAGTATGGAAAAGGACATACAATTGGGATCTGATGAAGAAGTGACTGGGCAAAACCCAGTCGTCATTTGGGCATGGCCGTGCAATCAATGCAACGGCGGAAGAATTTCTTAGTAGCTGCAAAAAAATAACCAGTTTTCCAGCCACTCTGTGCTGTCATGTCTGCCGAAAGCACTATAGTCGTTCACTTCGTGTCACTTGCGACTATGCTATGATGGATATCCACTGAGATGAGAAAATTAGTCTTCAGTAGGGCTCCAAATCTCCAAACACACATTGCAGGATGTCGATAAATATAACATCAGCAGTCATAGATGCGCGAACATAGACTAATCCAAAAGAATATGAAAGCGCCTCGAAGATCCATATCTAAGCAGTTAACCTGCTGAGTTAATTGATGATGAAGCCAAGAATCTAATGCAAAAGAAAATAGAGTCAGAAGAGGCACGTTTTGTACTTAATTGACATGGATCCACAATGTCTTCAAGTTGCATACATTGAATCATGCCAATTTTGCCACTCACTTGGCAACGCTTCGTGCGAGCGACAATGCAATTGCACGTGCTCTCGTTTGTTGACATAAAATGGGTGCTGTTGAATTCGTTTTGGAGAATTGACATCACAGTGCATTCTTAGTGGAAGCTCACTACATCGTGCATCGCATTTGAACACCCCGACAAGACCACGGCTGTGGCGTGCGGTTGTGATTCGAAATGGCTGCTCGGCGATAGCTTGTAGCCTTGAATATCTACATGAGCAACACTGCTGCCATTAATGCGCCTTTTGGCTTGCCGTTGAAAATTAACTGCACTTCATAACACATCAACAGAAAGTTGTTATTATTTGTGCCCCTAAATAGGGAAATCAGTAAGCCCATTATAAACCTCCTAATGAACACAGGAATATTTGACATCAAAATAGGTTCTACCCTCAGATTATTCCAATATTTCTTTAACAGGTTCCGCTCGTCTGTTAGATGGCCACTCTACACTAAACTGTGCAAATTCCTCTACCAGATTTCTGTCTCTTTGCCTTTGCCAACGGTAGACATCCTTGAGATACAAATGTACAAACCACGTGTTGTCAGGCATTTGCAGTGGTGTCTCTACCTTGTCATAGTTCAAGGATGACATTTCGATTCGCACCTCACCGTCTGCTGTCCTTGTTTATCAAAATTGGCGTGGAATTTAAAAGCATTGAGCTTTTGGTTGAAATTATCAACAAAGGAGTAGCGATGTGTGCGATAGGTAAAAAAAAGGAAACGAAAATCCCCTACATTGCCATCACGCAACCAGTAGCAGTAAATTAGCTACACATTAAATAAAAGCCAAAACAAAATTCAAATCGATTACCAGCTGCCATGAGGCCTCAGAACAGGAAAGGATTACAATCTTAAGTAGAGTAGTTGGCTAGAATAAATGTAGCATATTGTGCTGTCAGTAGCAAAGCCAGGCTAATCGCTTACTTTAAGACAAGTATTAACTCAAAATACGCGCTCATTTATGTGCTTCAGTTATCCGAACTCTGCTAATGGCACACGCAGGTTCAGTTTTAGATACACTTAGTGAACTTGTAGTGTGTACGATAGTGAGGCTGTCTGCACACCTGCTAATCGAGATTTACAAATGCCTTGATGCCACAGACATCGTCAATATGTGAGGCGATGCTTAGTCCAAAGTCGATTCTCAACGTCTCTTGCTGTCAAGGACATTATGAGCAGTTACATAAGATAAATGGAGCTAGTGCGCGCATAACTTTATTGCATGCTGTATTCGACACTTCCGGTTGTAGGCAGAGAGGCTGACTCAGTGGCAGAATTGAAGTCAGACGATTAGGCTCTTTGCAGGGCCATTCGATGTTACAAAGAGGGTTGTCAATTCCCTTTTTGTGTATTAGCCATTGCTTATCTAGTCGTAACAGAACCACTCACTTTTTGATGCTTGGACATAGCATAACTGAGTGGGACCTCCTCTGTCCTTCTATGTAGACACTCAACAATTTGAACTGTAAGCGCGGCCAGCAATTATATCAGAACTGTTGCTTTGGCGCCGGTTGGATTAAAACAGTCGCTCGCGTCTCTAGATTTGATATTCATTTAACATTTAACAATATAGCATAGGATAGTGCTCAGCACCATAGGTCTCTCAAGACTTCAACCCTCCGTGCATTTGACGAAGTGGCGTACATGATTGATTCTGCGCTACACTGCTACGTTGGACGCAGTCTTCCATTTGAATTGAAGCACATCATATACAGTATCATCAACATTGCTTCTAATAGGAATTTAGGGGCGGCAATTTTGAGTGCCTCACAACCAATATTCGCAGACTCGACTAAAGTACTTAGCGCCACAATGCGCCAGCTCATTCACGTGTAATGTGTTTTGAGTTATAACCATGCCCTTTTAATGTATTGTTGCTATTCCACAATTTGCTTTTTGCGTAGTCTAATGACCAGAAGCAAATTTTAACAATACTTTACAGGCTGGGTTCCTTTCCTTCGGTTTCAATTAAGCGAGTGTTGAGAAAATTTCTTCCCTCACGTGTTTTTGTGTTAAACATGGGTTTATGGTACGCCAATATAACTAATAAACACCTGAATTAGGGAAATACGAAAAATGATCTCATATCAAGGCATCATGGACAAGTCGCTAAAGATGCTGCAGTCAGTAGGAGACTCATACTAAGCCCTTTATGAGTGAGCGCTGATACGAAACATGAGCGCGTTTACTCAAGACATTCACCTGAATTCTGCTATTAGCGAATGCAACACAATTTGAGAATCAGTCTCATTAGATGCGGTTTCAATGTACATGATGCACGATGGAGGGGCTTCCAGCAGTTGTGAAAATTAAAATCTGTGAATACCTCGATGGCGCGGACATTATCAATATGTGCGAGGCAATGCCTAACATGAAGTCGCTTCTCGATTTTCACATTGTCAAAGGCATTCTACGCAAGTACGTGAGACGCATGGAGTGGGTGGACGCAACGCTTTGTCGTTTGCTGTATCGCACATTTACAGTGACGGATGGTGCAGAGACTGAGTCAGTGACAAAGACAGGGTCAGAAAAAGATGCTTTTTGCAAGGCTATACAATACTACCAACAGAATTGCCAAGCCTGCACCAGGTGTGTGGGCCGAACGCCACCCAAATCAAAGGGATTGTTTCCCTATTTGGTGTTTGATGGTGAAAATATTTCAGATTTTATCGAAGCCTTTGAAAACAGTCTAATGGAATGGACTGATGAGCGTGGGCAGCATCTATATGAAAATACTTCTGCTTACAGTGAAAGTACTGGCGACTATATTTTGGATGGCGAGGAAAGTGAGCAAGAATATGCGCTTCTCGACATTAGCGCCATTTACCGATTTCGTTTCGTGATGTTTGGGATGGATTCCGCGTTGCAATGTCATAGTAAGCACTGTCTGCCATATGCATTGAAGCGTCTCATGACCATTATCACTCACATCGCCTCCGATGTGACACGTTGCCCTCCATTGCTACTCGTCCTGGATGAGAATTCGGAGCAGACAGAAAAACCAACATCTACATGTGATCATTTTGAGTGTCTTGTGACCAGTCTTTACAAGCTGGACAAGGGCACTTATGGGACGAAGCCAAGTAGAGAATCTGCAGTGGGTGTTAGGCCATGCAGTTGGTGGAGAGTGTGGCGTCTCCACCGACGGGAGGGATTGTACGTTAATCTGCATAAAGCGTTCCAGTGGGCCTTGTCGCAACTTTTCGTTACCAACGCTGAAGATGTCAGCCAATGCCACAGCTAGCGGTCTGGCTACAATGCCTTGCCGCATTCACGTGGAGGGGGATTGGATATGGAAAGCACATGCACTTTGACTCTATCATTTTTTGATCGGCTTATACTAATTCCTTGCTAATTAATGACTTCTCTTCCCCATTTCTTTGCCGCAGTTCGCTGTGTCTGCGACATCTTTTATAAATACATGATAGGGTATTGAAGGAATTAATAAAACGCCTAATGGTTTTTACCCTTTCACTTGACTCCAGCTTGAAACACTTCGAGTCACGCTTCGACATTCACGTTTGCCCTTAACCATTTTGCCCAATAAAGGTGCTTACTTCTGCTTCCTCATTCTCCTACGTAGACGAAACAACCTCAACGCGAGACATGAATCACCGAATGACTCACCATGCATGTTGACTCGTTTGGATCACAACTTCATGATGCTGGGAATACAAATGAATTGAAGTAGACGAGCGTTGCGGTTCTGTCACTAACGTTTGACGAGGAGCTAGTTGGCCAGATATCCAGCTAGTCAGCTTCTGTGGTGTTACGGATGAGTTAACCGCGGTTCACAATAAGGTCACATACGAGGTGTGGAAAAACTTAACCGAGAGGTTGACTACAGCGATAATTAGTGAAAGCTGGTGGATAGAAGTTTGAGAAAAACATGCAAGTACTTGTATGCGTAAAGAAACTTCAATGCCGAATCCTTTGGCGGTAAAGGCATCAAACGATTGAGGCTGTGTGATTAAAGGTAACAGTGAATTTGCTGCAGAATGCCTCCTGATTAAAGCACCTCACCGAATCATTATGAAAGGACTTGGTTAGGTGTAATACCCATAGCGGGGATAAAAGATATTGGTCTTAACTACAGAGTGGCTTAACGTGTTTGGAGTCAAATAAAAACAAGACCATCGCAACCCGAATCCTTCTTCTTGGATCCATTTATGTTTAGCAGGGCTGCTAGATAAATGATTACGCATGCAAGGATTCTTCCTCAAAAGAGCGTTTTAGCAGACAAATGTGGAGAGCCAATTACAGTGCAGATAACTACGACTCGCGCAATTATCTTCAGCCGCTGTCGTATGAGGCATCACCTGCAATATATTTGCAAATCCATTTGCTAGGCAAGATGCATGATGTATCGGTTTTCTGCTTGTGCAGCGGTGTCCAATTTAGCCTTTCTTCCGAAGATTCAATTATTTCGTGGCTGCAATGAGCAGCACGCCAATGAAGCCCAAGAGATCAAATCAACGGCATTGCAACAATATTCTATTCATTTCGTGAGAGGATAGGCCTTAGTTCAACAAGTCTTCCAACGTCGGTTACTTGAGGTTCCAGTAGCGGCTGTCATAACGGAGTGCGAATGGGATAAACATGCAATTCCACTATTCCACAGTAAGGTAGTGTAGTGTAGTGCATGGGCTAGATTCCATTCTGTAGATTTTTACAAAGCCTTAGAAAAATAATTCCATTTACGTGCATTGGCGTTGAACGTGGAATTACGATACTTCAAGATAACGCTTTTACACCTGCCGAATCACTAAGAGTGTGACAGTTGAAGTTTTATTTTAATGCAAATGCGTATGGATTTGGGTTGGCGATCAGTAATTGCGGTTCACCGTTAGTCGACCTCTCGCATACATCAGAGGGTGAACAAACTTACTACTTCTCTAACAGTGACTTGGACTCGAGTCCTCAATCACTTAATCAGCAGTCATTTCCAGTCTTCTTAGAGCTTGTATAAACACAGCTGATATCTTACATGCTGCTGATTTTCATTGCCCTTGTACAATTTGCTATATCTAGCAACAGTCCATTCTCTGGTCTCTGGCATATCTTACTCAATTATCACTTTTATGAATGCAAAATTGAAGGCGCATGTACCCGTGGGAAGTGCAGGTTAATCCTACGTGCTAAATTGTGACAGCTATAATCGTTTATAGCTCATTATTGACGCATTTTTGTGTGAGCCTTTACGTCAATTGCGAGTTTTGGTAAAGCGGACCAAATTTTGTGCTGCTTTTGTGTATTTCTTTACAGGCATTGTTATGGCATGTGATTATGATCCAAAATGACTCATCCTATTCTCGTTGTTTGTGGGTGCAAAAAAGCTTTGTAAAGACTAAGGCACTTACTTGGACTACGGTCTTGCCGCAAGTGAACCTTTTTTGAAGGCCCAAGTTAAGCAGAATTCCACCCACACAAAGTCCGCCACATTAACCAAATTTGCAAAGTAACCTTTGATTGGAGTAAAATTTGTCCTTGGAATTGTTGCCTGATCGCTGTTTGTGCAAGTCGAGAAAGCCCAATAATCGCTATGCTTTGGTCCGTTTTGTGCACTTTACTTCCAAAAGTGGAAAAAGCAACTCATTCAATTTAAACGAGCACACGCCTTGACTTAATCTTTAGAAGAATTGCGTGTTTGTAAAACAGAATGCTATTGTCAAAGCCAAAAAATGGTAGTCTAACTGCAGCTATGAGGAAAAAGGAGGACTTTAAGGAAGATGACACCTTCTACGTGGTTGGCAGAGAATTAGAGGAATGTTCTTGAAGGCGTCAAGTTAAGTTGTCAATTCTAGGATCGACACAGGGTGTAAGCTCGAGAAAAAACTTCCTATCTCTTCATTTCTTCCTTCATTTCTACGACAAAATGCAGTTTGCCACCCTGTCCATGTATCTCAGTAGAGGAATCCTTAGCATCATCGACGCCATGGACACCGAGGGAGACTGTCACCTCATCTTGACTTGCAAGAGATCTTAAGAATGGAGTGACAAGGGCGGATTCGATCGTTTACCATTGGCTGCATTGAATCAAAAAACAAAAATTTCTCACAAACTACACATGATTCGACAGCAAAGACGGGGCACAAAAGGTGCCTACTGCTGCCCATTCGGTGTATGTGCGCCGGATGTGGCAGTCATTCTTGGTTGTCATAATTTTTTGCGCAACCTCTCATCCACCAGTGCGGCCATCTTTTCTGCCTTCACCCACGAACCATAAAATAACTTCCTAATCAAATTCTCGGTCACAAGTCCTCCCTAAATGCTTTTGAGAACTCTTTGTGAACCGAAATCAGCTCCGCTACAGACCCATAGGGGATAGTTAAGTCGACCCTTACTGTGTAGTAAGCTTTTATTCTGGCTTTCCTACTAACCACACAATCAGCTACGTTTCTCGTAGCCAGCTGCTCCACACATGCCATAAGCTAAGTTACTTGATATTATAACCCTTCTCCGCCCTAAAATTTAATGAAACATTTTGTTACATCTATCGAACACATCGTTTTCCTTGCCGTTGGACAAGGCCGCAGCCAAATGTTTTATGTACTTTTGTTAGCTACTAAATTTTTGAGGCTATAACGTCTCCAGGCCTAACATTTAATGACACTCAATTTTCATTTGACTTTTTCGCCTCTTTCAAAAGGTAATTAATTTGATGTCGCAGGTTTATGATAACAATGCAGACACTTTATTTCATCTTCTTGTTCTTGTCCATCGCAATATAGTCCTAACCTCTCCAACAATTTTGATGGATAAGGAAAATGGAGGATGAAGTGCAAAATAAAATGTCTTCCATGAACTGTGACAAGGTCGAGACACAACTGTGAAGGTCTGACAACTCCTGACGCGTGCAATCAAATGTTAAGGGTCATCTCCCATCGGTAAGAGGGAAGGAATGAAGTCCATTGGACCGATCCATAAACCAACAACAACTACCTTCTTGGTAATGACCCTTTCTCTGTGTGCATGACTGCAAAGTATCATGCGATACTACCCACGATTTGCAATGCGTGCGGGTAAAGTTTATAGAAACTTGCGACTTTTATGTCCATTTTCACTTTGCTGTTTCAGTAGAGCGCATCAGTAATCCTTTTGCCAAAGAGCCATCAATATGCTCTCCTTCTGGCACTAAAACCTCTTAAGAGATGACGATGCTAAATAGGATAAGTTAAAGTGGGTAAGGAAATTGCCACCGGTACACACATGTCAAATGACCACCGTTTCTGTATCCTGAACAATGAAACACTATGACAACGCAGAGGCAATAGACACACAGAAGGCGTAGTGGATGCACTAAATGTATGCATTGCTTTGAGTTAGCATTCGTTTTCATTCTTTCGTGTGAGTTAGATGCAAAAGGAGGCGGAGTAATGAAGGGATGTTGAGGAACATTCAAGAATGCGAGTTAGAGCTCTGACTAAGGTTTATGCGTGCTGACAGAAAGTGTTCAAGGAGGTACTGCTCCGATTTTATGTTCCGTGGGTGAGGTGTTGGAAAGTAGTAGGAGCGTCTGCTTACCGCTGTTTTTCATTAGACACTTTTAAGGACTTGGCAAGGCAATCATTAAAACGAAGAGCAAAATCCAACTGAATGGGGAATTATGGGGCTTGTAGTGAGTACTGCCTAAAGACTCTGGCAATGTCGTGCAGATATCAGTGGTCAGGCGAATAAGTAAATAACTCACCGTGGCTGGAATTTAAAAAAGCAGTGCTAGTACGAATTGATGCACAGAATGGGTGTAGAGACGTAAGTAAAGTAAAGGACAGTGGAATGCCACACTTTGGAAGAATCAGTCATCTGGAATGATCGCGTGCACCTAGGGCTTATATCCCCCACATGGTACGTCAGCTTATATCGCGTTCGTTTTTTATCGCTTTCCACTACTCGTCTTAAGGCCTCGCTTCTCCTGCGATAATTCCGTGTAAGTACGAGGCGTAGATTCCCTTAGATTCATCCTGATCCCCACACGCCACTTTCGGCCCAACTATGTTGCCGCCGCTTTTCAACCTCATTTCAAAAGATTGCTGGACCACAGCGATGACTGATGGGAATAATGTCTCCTCAGAATACAAGTAGAAAATCAACGAATTGAGGGAATTGAGATGAAAGAGTGGTGATTACAGCCACTGCAGTACTATTCACCAACATGTTGCATTCATCGATATGGACTGTGTTCGCAACAGAATTATTTCCTCTACCATAATCATCAGCTACGTTTGGTCAAATAGGGGATCCCGTGGTTAGAGTGATTCCATTGACGCCACCGCACGAAAGTCTCTTTAACGGCGGGATGGTTTGCGACCTTATGCCCACCAGCGTGATACTCATTCCGTCTTATGCAGCGTGATTTATGCCCACCTTCCAATTGTTTGCTATTGCAAATGATAGAGGACACTACACGCTGTAGTAAAACCCATACGAAGCCTGGCCATTCGGGTTTGAATTCCGATCCCATCAAAGTCTACTAAAGTGATCAAATTGCATTCAGTTATGTGTTAATCGGGGAGGGGTAGGTAGCGATTGGCTCCATTCAACTTCTCACCATCCAGTTAATAGAGAATATGGCGTTTCTTTACGATTAAGATGAGGATTTTTTGCATATGCTGTGAACGGATGTAAAAAGGATTGTGATGCGCTAATGTCGTCCGTATATACCCCAAACCAGGTAAAAAAGGCTTCTCTTTAACAAAAGAGCATTTTCACTTTTGATGTAGCTAATTAATACAAAGGCTGTCGTGAGCGTTCTTTGCGACTCTTTTGTTATGTAGAAATGCGGATAATGGGTGGCAGGTTGCTTTTACACAACTTCATACCAAACTGTTTCCTCTCAACTAAGAGAAAAGTGGTGACGCAGTCTATTCTCACTTTGATTTTGTGCATAAACAACAGAGAAATCATTTAGTGTTAATGCTCTATTTATAGGACTGTGCATGTGCCTAACTTTGACTGCGTCAGGATGCCTACTTTTTAATAACTTAAAGCAAAAACGTAACAGCTGATGTTTCCTAACTAAGAGGTTCTTTCCTAGATTAATCACACACGCAGTCGTATGCTGCTCTTGAAAGTGTAGAGGATATTGACGGCGCCTTTGTCTTCCACTGAGCAACAACGGAATGCATGACATGGCGAGCATCAGATAAACAAATTAACTTAACGTGCGGTGCTCAATTTGCTAATATGCTACCGACCTAATGCAAATGCAGCCTGCGTTTTGTCACAAGTAATTTTGAACGGGAACTTCACTGCCTTGAAATGTTGTGTTTACTATTGCTTTTCCTTACGTTTTGACGTGTGTTGAGCGTTTTCTTATCAGGAAAATGGCATTGTAAAGCGCATTAATTGCGTCGTGAACATGGCTACGTTGCCAACTTTCTCAAGCCAATGACTATATCTAAGCAGGAAGGTGCAGACACTTTCGAGGCAGCAAAGTGGTCCTTTACTTTCCAAAGAGGTTAAACTCGGTTTCATCTTATGCGCTGGAGATGTCTGAGTCTCCGTCACATATCTTCACCTCGTCGTTACGCCAACTTCATTTTCTAAAATTAAAATTCGCATTTTCAAAAATCTTGGAAGGTGCAAGATTTTTGACGTGAATTTAGAGAAGGTGGCACGAAAACTGCATTCGGTTGATGCAAATGTGGCTCGGAACTTGGATGGGCAGACACGGAAGCGATTAATTACAAGGATGTAATAATTAAAGCAAAAAATTACATGAATGCAAGTGCATAGGTTGTCCGGATTAGCAAACATTAATTTGGGTTATCGTTATTTGAGCCCTCACATTCACCAGAGAGTGAGCAAAATTAATACATCTCTCACGGTGACTTCAAATTGATCCCTTAACCACTTAATTAGTAGTCATTGCTGGTCTGCTTGGAGCTCGGGAATGTTCCACTGATATCTAAGAAGATGCTGAGTTCTACTACCCTCAGACGATTTGGCGTATCTATTAGCAGTTGGATCTCTGATCCTTGGTTCATCCCATTCGATGGCCATCTTGATGAACAAATGTCCTTGGGCACATGATGCGATGAGGAGTGTAAACGATGTTAGCGACTGGGAGGTAGAGCATTGCTGTTACCTTCAAGTACTGTAAAACTACAACTTAAACCGCTTTTTAACTCATTAGTGACGAGTTTTTGTGTGAGATTTTAATATAATTTCAGTTTTGTGCTAGAACGGAATAAATAACTTAGAAAAGTCAAGAAAACATGATATTTAAATAGTTTTGTCGCTTAGGAAGCGTCAAGATGAGAATCAGTTAAAAACTGAAGAAAAAGCAATAGCTGGAATAAAAATTGTGCTTCATTGTTACGCAAAAAAAGGACATAATTACACTCAAATTAATGCGGATGAAAGCGCTAAGGTTTTGTCGCTTTACTCATTCTGGTTTTAGGTGGTCTCTTTACCACTGGCAGTGCTCATTTGCTAAGGGGCCTACTGGAATGCCTCCGACATGGTGATGAATATGCCATTTCATAGGTGGCATGTCCACCAGCAGGATAGATTATACGTCAAGATGCATGAAGCATTCCAGAGGGCCTTGTCGAAGCCGTCCATGCCAAACATTGTAGTAATTTGATGACAACTGTACAATGCACATGCATGGCGCATTTATCTGTGAATTTCTCTCTTTTATTCTTTGTCGCGGTAATCTGCATCTGAGAAGTGAGTTCATAAATGCATGATAGAAAATTGAAGTAAATAATACAATGCCCAGTTTTGTCCGTAACTGCCTGATATTTTGGAACGCTTTAAAGATCGTATCCCTCTTTGTTAATGCGTTTAATGCGCGTGTGATTGCCTAACCAAAAGGCAGCCGTGGGCGCAATTTGCATTTCTTCCTTTGTTGTTTGGCAGGAAAACCATCTGACTGTCGAAGGCTTTTTTAAGGATGTCCATAATATTAGCGACAGTATCTTTTGGTAGCATGACCAACATTGATGAAAAAATCGGCTTCGTTTTTGACACCCTTACTTTGTAACCCATGGTTAAGGAAGAAGGAATTATGTGTGCAAAGGCTATAAACCGTTTGTATACTCACAACTCGCAGTGATCAAATAGTTAAGGTTTTTCCACTTCTTGCTTTTATAAACGGAACGCCATCACCTTCAAAGTGCTAAAGCGTCATTTTCGACGTGGCACTTATTCCTTGGCAGAAGAAGACAGATTCTCAGCAGTTCCGCATTTGCCGGTCAATGTAAAAATTTACAAATTTCATCTCAATTCTTATTTCTCCACCTCACATAACAACCCTTTGCAAGTGCTTCACAAAAATGCAGCTTGAATAGATAATTGCGGTGCTCACATAGGTATATACAGCTTATCGTCACGAATCTTAATATTGCCGCATTTGTCGTCAGTGTTGCCTTAAATTCCATGGGAACGTATCAGATTCCTTCCCTCCGCAAATTTGAAGGTGGCACATGTTGGGAGTTCAATAACCACTGTGAAGTATGCCTGACAGAGTTCATTGAAGTAGGCTAATCGCATTCGTTAACATACAGGTTCCTGGAAGAATTGTCATCAGGAAGGCTATTTGACTCGGCGTGAGGATTTAATAATCTTCACCTTAAATGGCAATTGAGGGTGTTATAAATATCTTCTACATGCCGTAGGACAGATGCTCTACAAGTTGCTTGCGAGCATCTGGAGCATAGAACTGTAGGGCACATAGTAGATTTTCGCACAGTAGCTAGTCATGTGGTTGAAAATGAAGCCAATACAAAATAGTGAACCCTTCAAAGTCAACTTGGAGATTTCTTTGACCGTCGGCATTACAAAGACCTCTAATAATTACTGCCTCAAACAAGGTCTCAGGAATCGGAAGAAGTGGATTGTTAACCACAGAGCTTGTGCTTTTATAGGCATTCAATGAGCATTTATAGGGTTGTCTGCATTTTTTGGCGCAATGAGATTTTTAGGAGTTTGGATGCCATTGATGGGTCGGAGATTAGAACTGCCTTAAAGCCTTTTTCCACGATTTTGCTTTGTGCGGCAGGTAATTCAAACACAAAGTCCAAACTCACACATTAAGGCTATTTTAGGTGCCTCAATGGTGCTACCACGTGACCTCTCCTCTTATTTGTGCGTAATCAAAATTATTGTTCAGACTAAAATGCAAATTACTGTTTCAAAATAGGTAGTGCTAATGGAAAAGGCAGTGACGTTGGAGGCAGTAGTGGGTATTGAGGTCAGGGAGAAACCCACAGTGTCAATAAAAGACTAATGCGTGCAACTCTTTTGATGTTGTGTAAAATGCAGCCTCGTTGATTGCATTTGCAGCTGCATAGACAATTGCAACAAGAATTTAAAAGCAGAGTGGGGGGGAGAAAATAGGGAAGTGAACCTATAACTACGAGAAGAAGTATAAAAGGAAGGTAATAGAAATTAACTCGAATACCACGTGATTGGATTTGTAGGCATGCACACATAATAGGATGGGTGAGTGAATGAAGAGAAGAATGAAACTGTGGATGAATGGAAGAAAGATTGTGGGGAGCAGCTACGATGCAAGAGGAAAGGCGGTGCAAATGAGTTCCAATTGGGGTGTGGCTAAGCAAAACTTAGTCATTGATTAGGCATGACTGTGCGATCAATGCAATAGTGGATGGATTTCTCAGTAGCTGTAAACAAAATGATTAAATGTCTATCCGCTTTGTGATGTTATATCTGCAGCAGGTACTTTAATCGCTCAATTAGTGTCACTTGGGAGGATTCTATAACATTTGTCTACTGCAGTGCGAAAGTTTGTCTAAGGTAGAGCTTCGAATCTCTAAGCACACTTTGTAGGATGTCGATGCCTATGAATAACTGCGGTCGTAAACGCGCGAACAAGGACTTGCCTAAAAGAGCGAGGAAACGTTATAAAGATTCACATCAAAATACTTAAAATTGCTAATTAGTTAAGTGACAAAGTTAGAAAACAATGCAGAAAGGAATAAGGCCAGAAGAGGCAAATTTAGCATTTAGAACCTCGTTTTATTGTGATTAGATTGCGTTCGCGCGATCTTTAATTGACTTTGCCAGACAGGATGAATGTGAGGAGGACGTGATCCTTGACGTCATCAAGAGATAAAGGCGGAATCTCAGCAGCTTCACGTTTGCTAGTCAAAGTAAAGAATTATGAAGTTCCCTTCACTATTCGATCACTTGCACAAGGAAAAAGAATTCCAAATAACCGAAACAATCGCCTTGCCTGTGGCTAGCATCACCTACGAATTGGGCGAACTCACTGATAGATCCAACAGACTAGACAACTGCATCGGAATCGACTGGGTAAAGAGTACTTACGTATGCCTAGAACAAATGAACCCTTTCCAACATTGACAATCCAACCACCTGCCTCAGCGATGGAGATGCTGTGCACATAAGCATTGTAACCTACAATCGGGAAAATCTTAAGGCAATCCCAAAGCACGCGATTAGTCCGAGAAAAACTGTCAGGCAGCTTAAAACAAAGTCCACCAAATGACTTAATCAGAAGAATCAATGCATCATCTAGCAGACAAAACCTAACTAACCGTATTCTAACCGTAATCAGTGCATGAATACAAAGATAATAATTGCACAAATGAATGACTTTGTAAACACTGAATGGAAATTGAAATTAAGTTGCTTGGCATTTTATGTTATGAATGCGTGATTTAAGAGCTATAAATGCTGACAGAAATAGGAAACAGGAGACGACAATCAAAAGAGGTGCTTTTAAACTTTAATTTGTCATGTGTCCACAGTGTTTTCCATTTGCGCACATTGATGTGTACTGGCATCGCAAATCACTTTGCAGCGTTTGGTGCAATTAAGTATGCATTCGCAAATGCAAACCAAGCATCTGCGTTCCACGAAATCGATGGCAAAGTGCTTCAATGCATTTATCTTCCAATGAGGCCACTGACGGCACCATGAACACAGCGTATACTTCCATCACCAACGTCAATGCCTCTTACTTGAGCCCTACCTTTTTCAATGTATTAACATATGCGCTCGATGACCTGCAAACAATTACAGTGTAAAGGAATGTGATATGACGAGATGAGAACTGACTACCAAAGCAGCACAAATATGTGGAGAGGAGTGTAAGGGAATAACGAGTGGCAGGGAAGACTAAAGCAAGGTGCCGATGATTGAAATGCACCAAGATGAGTCAACGATCCTGAGCTTTCCACCTCCGCGATGTGGGCAGCCACGTAATAACCCAGACCGACGTAGCACAACCCCAGTAGTAAGGCCGAATTCATGGGTAGGTATGCGAGACTACCGCTGACGTTTTACTTCTCTCTACTAAACACCTTTCAGCTCACAACTTTCCTTACCAAATGCATATTCTATTACTCCCATTTCCTTTCAGACCACCCAGCTACCCCCCGAAAATTACTGAGTTTTAGCTTCTTTGATGTTCATCTAATGTTACAGCAAACACATTTGTCCACAACAACAAATGTGCACTTTGAGGTGTTAACACGACCTCTTTTGGGGACTGGATTCTACTTCCACTGAATACCACGTTTCGGTAGGTAGCACATGAACCCACACGAAGTACGCTGAATGGAAGTGCTTGTGCTTACGCGTTTGGATATTTCTTCTTCTCAATTAGAATTAAAGCTAACCTTCAGTCGGTCATCAATTTCTTATTAGCTGTCCGTGCGTCGCTTTTGTAATTCGTTCTACAGAGTAGCGCATATTCCATTCTTGTCCATTCGTTTGCTACTCTGCATAAAACTAGCGATATTTCATAGGCAACTAGGTAGAAAAAAATAGTGCTCACAAGTCAAGCTACCTCCTCCAACTTAAATAGGATTAGCGAGGCGTGCCTAAGGACAAACAAGTAGCTAAATGCGTTCGTTGAAGGCATACTAGCTGACACTGATCGAGAAAGTCGTCCACACTTTGCGATGATGTGTTTGCCGGAAGCATTAAAATCACTTCATTAGTGCTACTTGCAAATATGCCTGCATTACAAAAGCTCTCCTGCATTATAGATGCAATACCTCTAACTATGTCCACCATGATATCGTCATGTTCACCCGATCGTGGTTAAAAGTCCAATTCCTCGCTTTTTAAGCATCCAAACATTGCCATTACCACTTCACTCGCTTCAATTTATTTACTCTCTTCTTTTTGCAGTTTTGTGATTCCATACATTCCATGTGCGTGGCGTCGCGCCGAATTGCACCACATGTCCATTGATTTTACTCGCACCTCATGCTTGGATGTTTCCGTCCTATGAGGAATAGGCTTTCGAAGGGCAACTATATTATAATTTAGTCCATATACAATCTATGCCATGATGAAAGACGTATTGATTGGAATTTGGCGCTGCAAGAGTGACTACACTAGATACAACTTCTCTTTCCATTCCTTTAGCCACATCACCTGTTTCAAGGATTACTTACTGCTGCAAAGCCTTGAGTGGTGAGCGCACAAATTTAAATAGTGGATACACTAAAGGATCAGCTCTATAATATGCGTTGGCAAAGGCCCATATCGGCTCGTGAATGTCTAAACTAATTTTGAGAGCGGATCTTGCACCTCTTGGAGCATTCTACGCAACCAATGCCTTTATTCATGTTAGTGCTTTACTTGCAGTCCCCTACTCCATCATTCCTTACATTTATTCGTATACTGCGGGTAGAGTTACCAGCTTATTGGTTGATGACTATAAGAAAAATTCATTGCTGCGTCGTAGCCGTTAGGATTGTTGAGTATCAATCGTTTTGAAATGTCTTCTCACACTTCTCTTTTGCATAAAACATAGTGGAAAGGTGGGCGAGGCATTAAAAAGCAGGCCAGCTGAGCTTCTTCCTTGAGTGTGCTTATGCAAGCACTAGGCGCGTGTTCAGACACTCGCCTACCTTGGAGCCGAAGAGTGTCACAAGCATGTTGTAAGTGCCTCTTTCCTCCGCGTTAAATTCATACCTATTATTTGTGACGGTTTTTATAGCAGCAGGTCAATAGAATGGCAACATGAATCGGATTTATTTTCTGAGCTCATTTGGACTGCCTGGCCGAGCATCACCATAACTACTTTTAAATACTATTAAATGCTATTAATTTACCTCTAGTTCCCAACTAAAATCTCTTTAACGCTGTTCATCCCACCGGAAGGAATTTCGGTTCACGCTGCTGCATGAACCGCAAAAATCGGTCATTTAAAGCGCTGATATTTAAAGGTATTTAGAGCCTTGTAGTTTTTTATCCTCTGCCTTATTTTACTCCACGTGGCAAGCCCTTGCTAATGATGCGCAAAAATGCAATATAGAAAAAGTTACGGTACTTGCATAGATGTGTGCAGTTTATTGACAAAAACCCTAATGCTGTTGCATTTGTCGTCAGCGCTGCCTTAAATTCCACATGGAGGTATCTTATTCCTTCATTCCATCAATTGGAAGGAGGCGCAAGTTTGATTTCAGTGGCCACTTTAATGCATACCTGGAAGATTTCACTGAAGCGCGCTGATCGCACTCGCCAAAATAGTGATTCCTTTTAGAATGATTATCAATAAGATTTGCAAATTCGACTTGACAACTTATTCATCTTCACCTAAAATGGTTATCAAATATGTTAAAATTTTCTTTCACATGAAGTAGGGCAGACGCCTTACAATTTGACTACGCGCATCTGGAGCATAGGACTGTGAGACATGTGGTGAAGGTTAGCACAACCGCTGGTTATGTGGACGAAAATGAAGCAAACAGGGAACAGTGGAGCCTTCGAGGTCAACTTGAAGATTTTCTAGACCATCAACACTGAAAACAACTTTAGTAAATACTGACATAAATAACTTCGCAGGATTCGAAGAAAGTGGAGTGCCAACCCCATAGCTTGTAATAACTCTGGCATTCACTAAGCTTTCATGCAATTTTGTTGCATTTTTTGACGATCTGAGATTTTTAGAAGTTTAGGTGCTAGTGATGGGCTGAAGATTAGAACTGCCATAGTTCACAGCTTTGCTTTGTGTGGTTGGTAATCTAAGCACACCATTTCGACTCGCTTACCGTGAAATAGATTTATAGCTTGAGTCCCATAAATCTGTTTGCTGCCCTGCACTTCACGCCTTATGACTTATCAAAGCCTCGGAAGAGAGTGCACAATCGCCCATCTTTAGCAGTTAATCGTCATTGCTTTGACACCGTGAGAGGAGGTCAGACGCATTTGCTATAACGCGCATGGCATTTGTAGTTGCGAAGTGTCATACTACCCGCAGCGAGTGCAAACGATAGCGAGTTGAGGCTCATAACTCGCTTGGACAAAGCGCACGCGAAACTTGCAGTTGAATTATCAGGTAAGGTGCACTCTTTTGATTTAAATCCGAGTAAAGTAAAAATGGCAAATTAATCATTTTCAAGATCCACTAGTGCCATTTATTTAGGTGTTCCATCATTTTTCCTTTCTCAGATGCCAAACTAATTGAATGCTGCTTCAGCACTGACGATGATAGAAATTTGGCTTGATTCTGATGTTTCTTTCCTGCATGCAGGAGGACAAATCTAATAAAATGACTGTTTTACAAGTTTCGTTGCTTATTCAGTGGGCAGTTTGTCACTCACGATTCAATGAACATTTGTCAAGCCCTTTGGCACAACCTTCACGCCGTTTGAAAGAAAAAACATTCGGTCCTAACATGCACTCAATTTCAAGAATGGTTTATGTTTACAAAATCTTTATACTATCTTTAAGCTTATAAGGCAACTTCTGTGAAAAAGACGATGATGCCCTCTGGAACCCGAACAAGTCGAAAGCGCATTATTGACCGCTGTAATGTGAATACCACGAAGCTACTTAGAAACAGATCAATTTAGGGGAATCACTAACCACCACATCCACCAAGAAGCCTAATTTTCTGGCATAAAAACAGACGCGTTTAGTTAACCTCGGTTCTTAACTTGAAAACTGTGGTCTCTATACACCCTTCTTATTATTGTACGCAGCTGAACCTTCTGGGATGCCCAAATTGGAGCAAGTATGGTTATCAACAAACTGGTGAGGACGTAAAGTCGCGTGGCATGTGTGTAACACCAACTATTGGACGTTTTGGCATTTATGTGCACATTTTAAATTATTTTCACTTGTAGCCTTGCCCTAGTAAGTAAATTCCTACACGATATATAAACTTGATTGCGCGATAGGTCTTCGGTGATGACATTCACGCATCTATCCACAGCCATCAAATTGTAAGACGGTAAGGCATATATTTGAACGAACACCTCTGTTACGAAATTACACCACACATTCTAGATGGGGAAGGATGGCAATCATATTGGTGTTGACTCCAGCCATATGGAAGATCATCTAAATTAACTGCACATTAGTGTCGCACTGGATTCTACCGCTGCAAAACAAATTCTTTTTCACTTTCTATCATTGCATTACTTTCATTACCTACCATTACTATTTTTAGACTGCTTAATATAGCAGCAAAATAAAAAGAACAGGACTCCAGGTTGATTTATTGAGAAAGAAAACAGCTCACATTTACAGGTTAAACCTATTTGGCACTTAAGCAGTATGAACAGCCGTTGTAGAGTTGGATCCTATTTATTTGACTGTAGAACAATTAGGATCCAATTGGGACGTAACTGAGTAAATCCAGGTAGTTGAGTGAGTACATCGAAGCAATCAACGAAACCGCAGGTAGTATTTCAGTAGCAGCAAACACGAATTCGACTTAATAATTAGTTAATTCTTCATTTTCCTAACCAACCGCGCAACCTACCACTTTTCGCCTACTCCAAACGACCCAAATTAGCGACAAGATTTCGCTGCGCATCAAACACTTCGTTTTGGTGAATGATAATGTAAGCAGAAGCAGAGCACCTTAACCACAATTTGTTGGTCTTGCGGCATCGTATCGTCCTTCTCTTTTATTAACATTAACATCATATTTTAGCACTTGTTCAGCCTCATTTTAAACGATTTCGCCATTCGTTGATGTAATCAGCAGCAAACGAATGCGTGGTACATCCACATAGCATCTAAAAAACTAAAAACACACATTGCATTTCAACCTCCTCCTAACTGGTGGCAAAGCACCTTCCTTCGGTGTCGATGCAACTTCTGAAGAAACGGAAAACAATTTAGGCTAGCTAGCAAACTTTTGGGTCAGCGAATGTCAACGAACGGGCCAGCCCTCTGTGATGAATTTGACGCATTTGCGGATCTGTTTTAAGGTTTATTAAATATTTCACGTCCACAAAAGTTTTTCGTTCGGTTTGCAGTTTTGTTAGCCATGCCTTTTAACCTCTACCCTTTGGAGCAGAGATGTAACCAGTCCAAAAAGCAACTAAATCCTCCAGCCTCTACATCTGCAGACCTAGTAAGATGAAGACCAAGTGCTGATCTAACACCACGCAAAGGTTAAAAAGCTGCACATATTATTGAATTACAGAACTCAGAACCGTAAAATTACGTCCAACTACTAGTAATGATTTGAGTATTTTAAAAGTCGCAGTTTGATTATGCAGCAGCATCTCAAAATTCATGGCTAAATGCATTGTTTCCGGCAGTAGACCACGTTGTGCGTAAAAATAGGCGGTCATTGCTGCCTTCCACGGCCATCTCTTGCCGCACTTATTAGTGCGTAGAAGTCTGTGTAAGCTTAAAAATGGGAGACGGGATGTGATGGGACTTCAAGAAACTTTACTGCGGCAACACATTGACAAGACCTCAATATTTGCCATCGTTTTATTGACAAAAATGAAAGGTTAACAGTACATGTGATGAAAACTCGTGTGCTGGCAAAACGTTCTTTAAATGCTCTTTGTTTTGTGCCTTCAGCTCCTTTCCGTGCTGCTCGCTGAGATGTCCACACTGCTAAACCGCGTTTTACTGAGTGATCATGTGGATCAAAAGGGAGTGGCATGGACCAATGCTTCCGCCTTTCAAATGCGATAACCCTCATGTCGGTCGCTAAGTCCCATTCTGCTATTTATGTGGTTTCCTTATTAGCTGCTTAATGAGAAGGCGCATATCCCAATCTGTGTCCACTCAGACTCATTCCACAATTTCTCCCTCACCTCCTTCGGTGTATTGCATGCAACTCACTGAAAGGGACGTAAGTACTGCTGATGCCGAAGCAATCTGGTGCAATGGGGGTATTAATGCTCACGATTTTCAAATCCGTCTGTGACACAGATGGGATCAAACCAGGATGTGGCGAATGGCATCTAAGAAGGTCAGTGGGTACATAAAAGCAAAAGTGGTCATAGCTTTTGGCAACTGCAAACGAAAATTTCATTTGCTAAAAAAGAAACCAGAGAATCCAAAGAAAGTTATCGAAAGAAAAGAAGTCAGAATGGATACAAGAAATCCCATTGATGTGCATCCGCAATGTTTATCCATTTTAATTCATTGATATACATTTAATTAACAGCTCACTTCTCAATACTTTGTACAATTGACCGTGCGAAAGTAAATGCAAGTTACACAGCTAAACTCCACAAAATAAAATTTGATGCACTTGCACTCATTTATTTTCTGATGAGGTCGCTGACTGCATCATGGACGCAGTATTCACTTCCACCACCAACGTCACTGCCCCCTCCTTTAGTATTATCTCATTCAATATAGTAATGCACATGATAAATAATTGAATACAATGCGAGGGGATGTAGCATGACAGAGCAGGAACTGACAGCACGAAATAGCACAAATGTGTGGAGATGAGGGTGGAAGAACAAAGAGTGCCAGGGAAGACTGAAGTAAGGTGCAGGGATTGAAGTACATCAAACTGAGCCAGCAATCTCGAGCGTTCTACCCCCGCCACCGGCGTGTGCAATAACCAAGATCGACGCAGCATAATCTCAGTGGGGCGGCAAATTCATAAGCATCCACGTAAGACCATCATAGGCACCTGTCTTTCCCTTAACATCACCATTCAGCTCTCAAAAGTCCTTATCAACTGCGTTTTCAAATGCTTCCCCCTTCTTTTATCCTTACCTTATCTACTCCCTAGAAATCACTAATAGTTTCTGCTTTTTCCCACAAATTAACGACGGCTTAAAATAACTAGCCCTTTGTCAGTAAGTCAATCGGCGTGGAATTGCTAAGAGAAATCAAAACACATGCAAACTGTTATGGATACATTGGATATTTAAGTAACAGCCGTAACACACGATTATTATTTTAAAGCGCCATTGAGGTGAGAGGCGTCATCTGCCTAGAGGATGAAAAAGTTTACTCCACGCGAGCGCAGTCTCCATTACAATACCCTCTTCATTGTGCCAACAGCCTACTCGCTCAAAAGGAATGAAGTACAGTGAGAGAGGGGAAAACTCAAAAGATATTCCATGCTATCTTGATGCTTCCAAGTGCGCTTTGAAAAACAAATCATCCTAAGCGAAACGCCCAATTTTTATGCAAAATATAGATCCCAGAGACATCTAAGTGAGCTGGGGCTACTTCGTTTAGGCTAACTTATTTAAATGAGCATGAATGTGCTGCAAACCTTGCCTTTAGATCAAATGGCATTGATTTAGGCTTGGGGCATTTGTGGGTCTTCGCTTATTTCTTCTCGCCTATCACACCATTGCCACCGTCAGCCACTGTGGCGTTCATGACCCGTCGTCTGGGGGTATCCATTGACACCCATACCCTCAAAGCGGCCATGCTAGCCGACCCGGAGATGGTCTTAGAGTTGACAATGTACACGGTCTTGGTCTCTGCCTCCCACATCAACTCCCCTTGTAAGATCGGATGGTGCCAACACACGCTGATCTCAGCTACTATGGAGGTGGAGAAGAGACCACGAGAAAAGCCATCATGTTTTGGATGTTTTGCAGGTTTAATCAGAGTCGTGAAGCAGATACAAATGATTTGCAACCAAATTGTTTGACCGTATTTGCACCAAAAATCACGAAATGATCCTTCCTATTAACTGGATAGTAACATCTACTGTAGGCGCCTTCCACCCTACCGCAGGCCAATTTCAATGTGCTCTACAGTTTCCAAACGAGTTATTGTTAAATTGTTTCCGCTTAGAATGCAAACCATGGACTTTGTATGTATCCGCCACACGACTTCATGCGCCACCAAGCCTTGCCATCGAGCACGCTTGCTGCAGTCTTTTCATTCTGGTCGCATCCATCTTGTTTTTAAATGAGCTACTTCATAATCAGTATTATGGAATCCACCTGCTCTCAACTCTTCCTTAAAATCAAGGTTACCTTGTCCAAAATATGTATATCACTGTGAAAAGTAAATGCAGATGGATATTCAGAAGGGGCGCTCATTCGCCCAGCGCTCTGGAACATTTTAGCGGATAGCGAAAAAATTACTATAGTTTAAAGGAGGAAGAGTCTTAATCTGGGGCGGATATAAAGTGCAACTTAGTTTTCGTATTTTAGGAACAAGAACTTGGGCAATTTATTTGAGACCCCATTCGCAAACACAATGGCACCTCACTGGTGAGGCGTTGTTAGGAGGCTAACAACGCTGCCCCCAAATTCCAACCATTCGCAAGCCACAAATGATCAGTTTTTCCCTTCTTCTTCAATTGTTTTCGTGTCGCAGCAACTCTCTTACTGAAGCATGGTCAGTAGCAGCCCACCTTGCGCGTAAGTCTACAGCGAGGGACGGATGAAATGCGACGGAAGGTGAATGCGTCTAGTTTATCATGCTCAGTGTAAAGGTGTGGGAGTAAGAATATTTGTCGCGGCTGCGAGTATATTCTGGACCCGGGTTTCTGATAAACAATGCAGAAATTGTGTTAAAGTTTTACCTGCCCAGGAGAGAAGTGACAGTGAGTCCATTAACGTGTTTAATTGGATAATGCGAATGGGAGGTGCTGGATGGATGCAAGTGAGCCTCTTGGCGGCTGTGGCTTCTAGCAGACGCTTCCGTGTATCATGCCACATTTTCCTACAGTGACAAGCATGGCCAAAGTGTTTTATGTGTAAGTTAATCATCCCAGTACTTGCACCAAATTGCACAATCTCAAAGTCTTGGATTGCTATAAAATTAAGGAGAGATTGAGCCAGTAGGCATATGACACAGATGCCATTTGGCTCACACTGTATTTTACCGCAATAAAACTCAGAGGAAAGTTGTTCGGGTGGTAGGCATGGTGGGCAAGTTATAAAAGAGGATGTCAATGAAACCTACAGTTTGAATTATGTTATAGTTGAGATAGTCAGGTGAGAGCTCCTTCTCTGCCATGTCTGCATTCCTTCCCCTAAGATTAGACAAAGCCAAGAGCCGATTGTGTTCTAGATGAAGTTCTTCGAATTATGCTATTGGTTGCGTCAGTCGGGCATATTTGCGCTATTTGGTAAGACCACACTCTGCCCTTGTTCCATTTTTCAAAACCATTTCTTCTGTTCGTACTTTCGTCTTCATGCTTGTGTGAGGTATGATGACTTCAGACAACGATTTTGGAATGAAAAAGGGTGCTTAAGATTGATTTTAATCGTAGCTGTTCCATTCTTACTAGTTTTGTGTTTGCTGGCACTTTTTACGTCCGATTCCCTGAGCACATGCGGCCTACAGCTCCAACTGTATCTTTGGGCTATCTTAGAATCCATCTCCTTGTTCTGAGCGCCTGCATGTTGTTCTAGCATTGTGAGGTCATTGGGACACCTAGACCGATGTGATAATTGTTGCCACAGTACTTCTCTACCTGTTCTTAGCCTGTTTTCTTCTTCCCCTCCTTCTCATATTTTACAGGAATGTCGCACTTATCTTGGATTGCTAACTGGGTGACTGACTTTTGACGGGTGGTAATCAAAGGCATCACTGGCTGTTCTCAAAAGATGCAGCCACTATTTAACTCCCGGCTATCTACTGCCAGTCCTGGACTTTTGGGACAGGGACCACTTCAAATCAGGGACTAACGGGCTCTACAAATAAACTTTATCGCGTCAAACCTTGATTATTTCAATGCTCTATATTCGGCTTGGCAGGCTTATGAAGAGACCATTGAACTGCGAGTTAACCCAAATAAAACTCAACCACTATCCAAAAGCATGTCTTTGTTACAGCCGATCGGCTGCGAGGTTGCTTCCTACTGGCTCTTTCGATGTACCGTGCATCCAATGGAGCACGCGTACGAGAAGTCGTTGGTCGGCTCTTCTGCATCCTTCCATGCCGTAGAATTGCTCCCACTTCAAATGAAGGAAGACGATTATCTGTTTCTGTGTGATCATGAAGAAGAGTATTGATGTCGGCTAGAGTGGTGGAGATGAAGCGTGAGGCAATCCCTGCAATGGAAGTAATCCTTGCACATCCTTCACTGATGGCACTACATTTTTTTTGAATAGATTGAATATTCCTGAATGTTTTAATATCTAAATATGTGCTTATGTCGTAATGAAAAGTGAGACGATTGAGGAAATGAGTGAGACTTAATTAACGGATGTCGGTGGAGGATGAGGTAGGAAGAGGAGACAGAAGCGAATTAATATTGGTTTTAGAGAAGGCAAAGGTAAAAGAAGCGAGACGTTTCCATGTCACCAAAGTGGAAACACCAGGGTAATGAGACGGAATGGGGAGTACTTACTCCTCTTCTTTGAATGATTTGGATGCATGAAGCATAAACAGTAGGAAATAATGCAAGCCTCGGTGTTTGAGAGCATATAGTATGTAATTGGAACGAAGTATGAAAGAGGGGAGTAGACGAAAGATCTTTTCCTCTCCCTTTCACAGACGTTATTAGACCTAGTTCCTACGCGTGTACATTGGTCCCTAATACCAGTGAGAATGGAATAAAAGATTTTAATTTAGTGTCATGGGCTGTGATTAGTCGATTTGGAGTGGCAAATTGGAGTGATAGGGCGGACTCAAGTGGTAACGTGGATGCCGTCTCTGAGGATGAGGCACCAATGGTAGTTTAGATAGCACTGCCCACTTTCTCCTTTTTTCATCCTATCCTAGTCTCTCTTGATCTTTCGGGGATGGCCAGTCTGGTCTGCCCTGATCCAGTCCAATCTAGTCTGATTTTGTCGAGTCTAGTCAAGCGCACCTCGTTAAAGTGCTTCCAAAGTAAGGAGGGTGGGTCAGCTGCTACTACTGCTGCCATCGATTTGGCGGTTGTTGACGCATGTAAGTTGCATAAAAGTAAAAGTGGCATAGTAAGAGATGTGTAAGGTGTGAATTGATTAAAGGAATCGGGTACTTACTCCCAAAGAATGAAACGCAGCTATCGAAGGGTTATTCCCAACTTTATAATTGCAATTACCTGGAGAATGTGAAGTAGCATGATCGTTTAGCTGAAAGGGACGAAAAAATAGTTGAGTGAGAAAGGAGGCAGGAAGTCGAGCGAAGGGGGGGAGTGAGGGTGAGGAGAGCAAGAAGGGCATTAGGAAATGTGATCGTAGGATGTCTCTGCACAGTGTTGTGGTACTTCGTTACTTATTTCTCCCTCCTAACCTACGGGCAAAATGTGAGCTAACATAGCACGACATGCTTAAGGAGGTTAACTGTAGTTCTTCTTTCCCAATTGATTCAAATTGGGATATCAGTTGTGATTACATTGAAATGCTGCATGCAAATAAAGTGAGGGAGAAGGAGAACATAACACGTGGAATAAAGGAGGGATTGGTATAATAATTTACCATGAATTTTTACGATATCTATCTGTTTTGGACTTTTTACACTACTAGACTGGCCGAGTGACGAGGAGATGGAGAGGGAGGTGGCGAAAGTGCAGCATGAGAAGGAGACCGGAGTCGAGGAGTAAAAAAGCGCGAGTGAAGTACTGACGAAAACTGGATGATTGGAACGACAATGGGAAGCAAGATGAATAGTAGAAGACGATAAAACGCGTAGAAGATCATGTTTGACGATTGGTTGTGCGATTGACCTCTTCGCATCTAACACGTGCGTGATACGGCCAAAGACACGTGTTGCGTCGTGTTGCACATGCCACCTAGTGTCGATTTTGAGCATAATCCCTTGCAGGTGGTTTTGTGAGAATAGGCTCCAGTTGCCCATGTAATTCTTCACCTCGGCTGAATTTCGTGCATTATGGTGAATGTGAAAGAAGCGGAAGCGAATGAGAAGCACCACTAATTCTTTGATAAAACACGCCGCCTGTTCAAGATTGCTGGTCTTTGGCCTTTTCTTTTCCGATGCTGCTCTTGTGTCCGTCGTTCCTTGGACACTTGGGGGCTTCACTGTTCCACTACGAGGTATCCACCCAAATTCAAATGAAGGGGAACAGCAGTGGGCAATTACAGTTTGTTGAGGGACGTATGCGTGTTGGGATGTTTACGAATCGAAGAGGCGAAGTCAGTCAATTATCTTACCATGCCTGCAGTCACTTCACGTGTCTGAGAGGAAATAGCTTTCGGTAAAACACACTGGCCATCACATTACCGATTGTACGACCATTCGAAGGTATTTCGTTGGAGTCGACTGTCTAAAATGTAGAAATGGAGAACTGTCATTTGGGAGTCTTGAGCATATGAGAGAAGGCAGTGCTGTTGAGGTATTGTATGAGGGAGGTAATGAGCATTGCCGTTCACCCAATCAATAGACACCACACTTGACTAGGCAGGAGATGTCAACTAGCAAGCAGTACTGCCATTTCTGTTTGCAGAGTGGTGTAGCATAGAGTTGCCTTAGCTCAGCGCAACGTAATTCAACGCATCGAGGCATAACGTGGTGTAGGGAAGATGAGGGGAGACAAGGCAAAATGAGGGTCTGCTTCCATCACCAGTTTTGAGTGTCACTGACGTGCAACATAGCCATTTTGCCATTGCGCAACTAACGAGAGGACTGACACACACTCGCCCACTATTTTTGTGAAGGAACACGTGAACATTACTGCACCATGCTGGTCTGCTTCAATCCACTTCCATCCATCTCCTGACATTTTATTAAAACGTTATACATCATCAGTCTCTACCACTTTCATCACCAGTCAGAACGATAACAAACACAGCAATGTAATGCCACACGCTGATCCCTCACTGTCTTCTCACTTTGTGCTAATGCTAGTTATGCTAAATGCACTTCTTGCTAAGTCAATAAATCCGTTGAAGCTTAGACATCATACGCGTTTCCGGAGTTCTGATAACACCTCAAACACTTGGAATTAGTACCAAAATCATCACACAGCCCGAGAATTGACCAGTCAAATCTTGTGTCAAGTTATGGTACCTTAACTTCCAAATATGGTAGAACACAAAAGATAGATGAATTACAGGTTGCTTGCAAGTGCTTGGAACTCCTAGTGGATGATAATATGGCCATAATCATAATGGAAGTCATTTTAACCAAAAGCCGATGAAGAGATAATTTTGAACAAACCACTAGCCAACATGTGTTATTAGTTTCTTACCAGTTAGACTTCCGATGATGATCCCTTGCCCATGTGGCTCCATTGTTGTGGCTGCAGCTGCAAGCATGCACCAAATTGGACACAGGAGTGGGCACAGGAAGCAGATCCCGATGCGTTGTAATGTGTCAGGCACTAGGAATTCATGACGATGTCATGCGACGTCACGTCTGCAACTGAAAGTGATTGGAGTTTGCCATTAGCTCCTTGCATGACGCACACGACGTCGCACAATAACGCCAAGCTGATGCTGTTGGAGAGTTAACAGTGAAACCATTTGAATAGTGTCCAAGTGCTGGAATTTCAAATAAACACATTATAAGATCGAAATGCGTTCGCACTCACAAATTCACCAAGACTCATTCAAACTGAGTTTTGATTGTGCCCGCAACTCCAGTCAAGCGCGCTTTCTTAATTGGCGGTGCAATGCCATGCTGTTTGGCTGTCACGTAAAACTAAACAATCACGCGCCTCATTCAAAGGCTGTCAATCATATCTAGTGAATTTACAAAACAGGCAGTCACTCCTGACGTGACTAAACATTACTTACTGACTGATTGCAGGTTTACAGTACGAGGTGTCAGATGGCATTACAACATTGTCCTGGCAAATAAACCTCTGTCTGCATACTCACATCAGCATATCACGCACTGTGTCCAGCGTTTCGCACAAGCATACAATCCGTTTAAGTCGAGTAAAAGAAGATGGCCATACAAACAGACGTGTAGTCAGGAAAGCGTAATGTAATTAGGGCGGAATGAAAGAGGAACACTAGTATGCAATTAATTCATGGTGTAAGAGTCCATCTTTCCCTCGTAGAATGTGGGTGTGGATTTGGCCCATGCATTAGTAGAGCGTGTGTGCTAATAAGTCAGACGCCTCGGATTCCCAAGGTGAGAGTAGATTAAAGCGCCAAATATGCAGCGCGGAATCCTGTACTCAATATTAGCAATGAGGGGAAGAGTACAAGGGACATATGAGCTTAACTATGTGGTTTGGTTAAAATTTGAATCCACTATACATGGATTGCCTCTTCCTTTACAGCCAGCAAAATCTTCACTATCTTTACCAACACCACCTCATTTCCTTCCTATTTTTTTAGAGGAACGGATAATATTCCTTTATTTAAAGCCAATGGATTGGTAGGGCACTGAAGGCCTCGGAGGTGCAGACAAACGACTTCGCTCACCCACGCCGCTTGGGTGCGCACCACATGCAAGGAGCCAGTAGGAGACATTCTCGTAGCTGATTGGCTTACTGAAAGGCATATGCCGCTTAGGTAGACGGATCGGGTTGGTTTACTTGCACCATTTATTTCACTTCAATATTCTGTCGTGCCAACGTTGGATCAATGCAACCATCACGGTTCGACGTGACAAGGTTTATTTCTCAAGGCACACATTTCATGGTTTATGAATCACTTCTCACCCAATAAAGTGACAAAATCACGTCATAAGCAATTGAACGCATTTTCCTGCAATCCCTCAGCTCTCATGTGTGCATCCTCGTGAGGCTTGTACTGCTCCACAACCAGTCAACTTTACTTTCACACTCCTCTGTAGTCCACGAAATCACGGATTACCCACCTTCGTTCTGTGCAAAGGTAGTGGTCTCGATCTCTTTACTCTCGACTGCCACGTTGATGACGTGTCTGAAGGTGATGCGTAATTATGCGCTTGTGAAATTATTTGTGGCCTGCGATGTCTTCACGCCATTAGCATCGTGCACAAGGACCTCAAACGCGAGAACGAGCTCCTCTCAGACTCGGGTCATGTTCTCATCGCTATGACATGCCAGAGAGTGAGAATCCGCCAGAAGCTCACGATCCTTGCACAACTCCCCATTTCATGGCATGTAAAACTAGCCAATAGGATAGAAATTACATAAAAGGCACATGCGTGGAGTCTGGCTCTTCTGGTTGCCTACATTTTGTCTAAACCAGTGCAGCCGAATGCTAGTGGAGGGACCGATGTAATGCGGTGGGCGAGATCAGGTCGCTATAGCATAAGGGAGGTAAAAAGCTCTCAAAGTCACTGCAGCCTTTGTCCCAGTCCCGCCTCATACACAATCATAAGGAGCGTCCAGACATCTCAAATGATAGGGATCTGCACTTTTATGGCGCTGTCGATTGGGACGAGGTAGCCTCTGGCACATCGTAATCACCTTGCCTTTCCTCCCAGCTAACATCTCAGGCCACCTTAAGTGGCTTCGTAGACGATAGACGTGGTCATTTGCTTCTCGAGGCTGCGTACTGCAAGAAAACACAGCTAGTGGACCGCAGTCCCCATTACGCACTTGACGGAGATGGTGTTCCTCAGGTGGAGACAGTGCCACTTGATTGAGAAGAGCTAGCGAAAGTCGGTTTGATGCCTGACAAGATCGAAGAGCCTATGGCAGACTTCGATTCCACGAGTCCTCTTCTTCAAATCCATGACGATGGCATTCACGTGGCTGAGTTGTCTAACCACCTTGAGCTTTGCTCACATCACTTTCTTTGAATGATTGGAAAGCATTCACCCACAGACGGTTCCCTATTTTAAAAACGGTGACCCTTCTTAGTGCTGCTGGTTTTAGTATTTGCAGATGGATTCACTAACTGCAGCCTATTTGTGCACCGATTATTTTACGCAAACACAGTTCCCTTAATAATGCCTTTTTAATTCTCCAACGTGTCTTTAATGCGACTTTTAGTCTACGAAGGGGTCCAATGAGCCATACCGTCGACGTTGAGCATAATCGAATGGGCATGACCTTGCCTTAACTTTATCTGGGTGCCAAAATGCAGGATTTAAACGTAAGTACATAAAGCGCGCGTGCTGAAATGCAGTTTTTGAATACCGCTGTAGCTCTTTGAGAGTCGTCTCGGGGCAAAAGTTGACATGATACCTGATCAAATCAAAAATGTTCGGCGTGTAAAAAAGGATTGGAGCAACTACCGTGGCTTGGAGGCCAACCCACCCAACGAAGGTACACCGACCATCCAAGCGATCGTGGTCGAGATTGAGAGCTGAACAGACAACACACGCACCAATTTTTGTGCTGAATATTTTAATTACTGCTAAATCATAGTGGTCTAAACAAAAGGAAACTAGCCATGTTCTCCATTCATTACAGGAAACACCCCTACAATTCACGCTAAAATCGTTTCAGATATTCTGCACGTTATTCATATCGACAACATTTGTAGGGACATCTACATTCTCCTCCCCATCCCTGCGCTTATGCCTAAAACGAGAAGGTTGACTGTTCTGAGACACCGTCATTTACTAGTACAAAGCGGTAAATCAGTAGCATATTAATAGAGGACTGTGTGGCGGCCTAAGTCTGCATCGAGAGATTCACGTTGTGTTCGTACACCTCGTCCAAATGGTATGTTTAAATAAATATAAATACCACATGATCACACCAATTTCGATTAATGTGATTAAAGAAAAATTGTAAGTAGACGAAAAATTGCACATCAATTATTAAACAGTAGTGGAAAATCTAGCGGAGGACTTACTATTAACTAGTCTGTATAACGAAAAATCATTTGGACCAAAATTAAATTCAAAGTCTCGTACAAATGCCTTACAAAAATTACGCCTATCAAAATTCTGCCTAATTTTGCAAAATAATTAAGATTAGGTTTTTACATTTAGATTCTTGCAATCAACAACAATATTTGTCACCCTCGTTTTCTTTTTTTCATCCCCAGTACCCTTTTAAAGTGCTCAGCGGCATATATGAAATGATGGGTTTTGGCTCAGTCGTTGCTATGTTTGGTTCGCGATTTGCTCTAATGAGTCCAGGTATGTTAGTGTCGATTTTGGAAGCTTTTGACTTATTTTATGCATGCGCACAAGTGAACCCATATTGCTCACATGAAATCGTGGCTATCGACTTTTGAGGCTTGCTGCATTCATGGTTTATGTAATGCTCGCAGTGAAATACTCGAATTCTAGTAACTTACTTGGTCAAATACTAATGTGAACTACGCCTATTTGCCTTAAGCACATTTTAAACCGGGACGGCGTCTACAGGTCTTGGCCGCTTTGGGTCTCTTTCAAATCATGACGAAAGGCGGGGGAGTCGAATTTCCCAAACATTTGTGGGCAAGAGTCTGTACATCGAATCACTGGCCATGTCATTTGAGAGTGCTTTATGGTCTTACGATAATTATTAGGGTTTTTTATGTGGAGGTTTAATTTCTCCCTGGGTGAATCAAGTGCCTCCAGAAACAGCGTGTTAATGCTGTAACAAAAGTGGCTATGTTGGTTGGAGATCTGGGGTGGTTTCTGCATATGGACATGATTTTTCGCTTCCAAAGAAGAGTCATCATATTCTAATATTGTCGACAGCACAGGGCATATTTTACTCGATTTCTGTGGAATTTTGTAGTATTCATTAACATAAGACAGAGATATTTGCTCTTATTGAATGGAAGTTTGAAGTAATAATCGGCGCGTGGAGGCGAATTTTGCTCTCTTTGAATGGAATTTATAGTGTCAATCAAAACAAAGAGGCGAATTTTACTCCCTTTAAATGAAACCTTGTAGTATTGACCGACATGAAATGGCGATATTTGCTCTCTTTAAATATAATTTTTCAATATCAATTGACACGAGATGGCGATATTTGCTCTCTTTGAATGGAATTTTGTAGTATTGATCGACTTAAGATGCAGGATTTTGGGTCGCTGTGAATTGAATTTTGTAGTATCGATGGACATGAGATGGCGAATTTTGCTCTCTTTGAATGGAATTTTGTAGTACTGATCGAATTAAGATGGAGAATTTTGGCTCGCTGTGAATTGAATTTTGTAGTATTGATCGACAAAAGGTGGCGAATTTTGCTTTCCTTGAATGGAATTTTGTAGTATTGATCGACATGAGGTGGCGAATTTTGCTCTCTGTGAATGGATTATCGTAGCATTGATTGACCTGAGATGGCGAATTTTGCTCTCTGTGAATAAAATATCGTAGCATAGATTGACCTGAGATTGCGAATTTTGCTATCTGTGAATGAAGCTTTGTAGTATTGATTGACCTGAGATGGCGAATTTTGCTCTCTTTGAATGGAATTTTGTAGCATTGATGGACATGAGATGGCGAATTTTGCTCTCTTTGAATGGAATTTAGTAGTATTGATCGACATGAGATGGCGAATATTGCTCTCCTTGAATGGAATAATGTAGCATGGATTGACCTGAGATGGCGAATTTTGCTCTCTTTGTATGGAATTTAGTAGTATTGATCGACAAGAGGTGGCGAATTTTGCTTTCCTTGAATGGAATATCGTAGCATTGATTGACCTGAGATAGCGAATTTTGCTCTCTTTGAATGGAATTTTGTAGTATTGATTGACCTGAGATGGCGAATTTTGCTCTCTTTGAATGGAATATCGTAGTATTGATTGACCTGAGGTGGCGAAATTTGCACTCTTTGAATGAAATTTTGTAGTATTGATCGACACGAGATGGCGAATTTTGCTCTCTTTGAATGGAATTTTGTAGTATTGATAGACATGAGATGGCGAATTTTGCTCTCTTTGAATAGAATTTAGTAGTATTGATTGACCTGAGGTGGCGAATTTTGCTCTCTTTGAATGGAATATCGTAGCATTGATTGACCTGAGATGGCGAATTTTACTCTCTGTGAATGAAGCTTTGTAGTATTGATCGACTTAAGATGGAGAATTTTGGGTCGCTGTGAATTGAATTTTGTAGTATTGATCGACAAGAGGTGGCGAATTTTGCTCTCTTTGAATGAAATTTTGTAGTATTGATCGACACGAGATGGCGAATTTTGCTCTCTTTGAATGGAATTTAGTAGTATTGATTGACCTGAGATGGCGAAATTTGCTCTCTTTGAATGAAATTTTGTAGTATTGATCGACACGAGATGGCGAATTTTGCTCTCTTTGAATGGAATTTTGTAGTATTGATGGACATGAGATGGCGAATTTTGCTCTCTTTGAATGGAATTTAGTAGTATTGATTGACCTGAGGTGGCGAATTTTGCTCTCTTTGAATGGAATATCGTAGCATTGATTGACCTGAGATGGCGAATTTTACTCTCTGTGAATGAAGCTTGGTAGTATTGATCGACTTAAGATGGAGAATTTTGGGTCGCTGTGAATTGAATTTTGTAGTATTGATCGACAAGAGGTGGCGAATTTTGCTCTCCTTGAATGGAATATCGCAGCATTGATTGACCTGAGATGGCGAATTTTGCTCTCTGTGAATGAAGCTTTGTAGTATTGATCGACATGAGATGGCGAATTTCGCTCTCAATGAATGAAATTTTGTAGTATTGATCGACAAGAGGTGGCGAATTTTGCTCTCCTTGAATGGAATATCGTAGCATTGATTGACTTGAGATGGCGAATTTTGCTCTCTGTGAATGAAGCTTTGTAGTATTGATCGACATGAGATGGCGAATTTTGCTCTCAATGAATGAAATTTTGTAGTATTGATCGACAAGAGGTGGCGAATTTTGCTCTCCTTGAATGGAATATCGCAGCATTGATTGACCTGAGATGGCGAATTTTGCTCTCTGTGAATGGATTATCGTAGCATTGATTGACCTGAGATGGCGAATTTTGCTCTCTTTGAATGGAATTTGTAGTATTGATCGACATGAGGTGGCGAATTTTGCTCTCTTTGAATGAAATATCGTAGCATTGATTGACCTGTGATGGCGAATTTTGCTTTCTGTGAATGAAGCTTTGTAGTATTGATCGACATGAGATGGTGAATTTTGCTCTCAATGAATGAAATTTTGTAGTATTGATCGACAAGAGGTGGCGAATTTTGCTTTCCTTAAATGGAATATCGTAGGATTGATTGACCTGAGATGGCGAATTTTGCTCTCTTTGAATGGAATTTTGTAGTATTGATGGACATGAGATGGCGAATATTGCTCTCTTTGAATGGAATTTATTAGTATTGATTGACCTGAGATGGCGAATTTTGCTCTCTGTGAATGGAATATCGTAGCATTTATCGACATGAGGTGGCGAATTTTGCTCTCTGTGAATGAAGCTTTGTAGTACTAATCGACATGAGATGGCGAATTTTGATCGACAAGAGGTGGCGAATTTTGCTCTCCTTGAATGGAATTTATAGTGTCAATCAAAACAAAGAGGCGAATTTTACTCCCTTTAAATGAAACCTTGTAGTATTGACCGACATGAAATGGCGATATTTGCTCTCTTTAAATATAATTTTTCAATATCAATTGACACGAGATGGCGATATTTGCTCTCTTTGAATGGAATTTTGTAGTATTGATCGACTTAAGATGCAGGATTTTGGGTCGCTGTGAATTGAATTTTGTAGTATCGATGGACATGAGATGGCGAATTTTGCTCTCTTTGAATGGAATTTTGTAGTACTGATCGAATTAAGATGGAGAATTTTGGCTCGCTGTGAATTGAATTTTGTAGTATTGATCGACAAAAGGTGGCGAATTTTGCTTTCCTTGAATGGAATTTTGTAGTATTGATCGACATGAGGTGGCGAATTTTGCTCTCTGTGAATGGATTATCGTAGCATTGATTGACCTGAGATGGCGAATTTTGCTCTCTGTGAATAAAATATCGTAGCATAGATTGACCTGAGATTGCGAATTTTGCTATCTGTGAATGAAGCTTTGTAGTATTGATTGACCTGAGATGGCGAATTTTGCTCTCTTTGAATGGAATTTTGTAGCATTGATGGACATGAGATGGCGAATTTTGCTCTCTTTGAATGGAATTTAGTAGTATTGATCGACATGAGATGGCGAATATTGCTCTCCTTGAATGGAATAATGTAGCATGGATTGACCTGAGATGGCGAATTTTGCTCTCTTTGTATGGAATTTAGTAGTATTGATCGACAAGAGGTGGCGAATTTTGCTTTCCTTGAATGGAATATCGTAGCATTGATTGACCTGAGATAGCGAATTTTGCTCTCTTTGAATGGAATTTTGTAGTATTGATTGACCTGAGATGGCGAATTTTGCTCTCTTTGAATGAAGCTTTGTAGTACTAATCGACATGAGATGGCGAATTTTGATCGACAAGAGGTGGCGAATTTTGCTCTCCTTGAATGGAATTTATAGTGTCAATCAAAACAAAGAGGCGAATTTTACTCCCTTTAAATGAAACCTTGTAGTATTGACCGACATGAAATGGCGATATTTGCTCTCTTTAAATATAATTTTTCAATATCAATTGACACGAGATGGCGATATTTGCTCTCTTTGAATGGAATTTTGTAGTATTGATCGACTTAAGATGCAGGATTTTGGGTCGCTGTGAATTGAATTTTGTAGTATCGATGGACATGAGATGGCGAATTTTGCTCTCTTTGAATGGAATTTTGTAGTACTGATCGAATTAAGATGGAGAATTTTGGCTCGCTGTGAATTGAATTTTGTAGTATTGATCGACAAAAGGTGGCGAATTTTGCTTTCCTTGAATGGAATTTTGTAGTATTGATCGACATGAGGTGGCGAATTTTGCTCTCTGTGAATGGATTATCGTAGCATTGATTGACCTGAGATGGCGAATTTTGCTCTCTGTGAATAAAATATCGTAGCATAGATTGACCTGAGATTGCGAATTTTGCTATCTGTGAATGAAGCTTTGTAGTATTGATTGACCTGAGATGGCGAATTTTGCTCTCTTTGAATGGAATTTTGTAGCATTGATGGACATGAGATGGCGAATTTTGCTCTCTTTGAATGGAATTTAGTAGTATTGATCGACATGAGATGGCGAATATTGCTCTCCTTGAATGGAATAATGTAGCATGGATTGACCTGAGATGGCGAATTTTGCTCTCTTTGTATGGAATTTAGTAGTATTGATCGACAAGAGGTGGCGAATTTTGCTTTCCTTGAATGGAATATCGTAGCATTGATTGACCTGAGATGGCGAATTTTGCTCTCTTTGAATGGAATTTTGTAGTATTGATTGACCTGAGATGGCGAATTTTGCTCTCTTTGAATGGAATATCGTAGTATTGATTGACCTGAGGTGGCGAAATTTGCACTCTTTGAATGAAATTTTGTAGTATTGATCGACACGAGATGGCGAATTTTGCTCTCTTTGAATGGAATTTTGTAGTATTGATAGACATGAGATGGCGAATTTTGCTCTCTTTGAATAGAATTTAGTAGTATTGATTGACCTGAGGTGGCGAATTTTGCTCTCTTTGAATGGAATATCGTAGCATTGATTGACCTGAGATGGCGAATTTTACTCTCTGTGAATGAAGCTTTGTAGTATTGATCGACTTAAGATGGAGAATTTTGGGTCGCTGTGAATTGAATTTTGTAGTATTGATCGACAAGAGGTGGCGAATTTTGCTCTCTTTGAATGAAATTTTGTAGTATTGATCGACACGAGATGGCGAATTTTGCTCTCTTTGAATGGAATTTAGTAGTATTGATTGACCTGAGATGGCGAAATTTGCTCTCTTTGAATGAAATTTTGTAGTATTGATCGACACGAGATGGCGAATTTTGCTCTCTTTGAATGGAATTTTGTAGTATTGATGGACATGAGATGGCGAATTTTGCTCTCTTTGAATGGAATTTAGTAGTATTGATTGACCTGAGGTGGCGAATTTTGCTCTCTTTGAATGGAATATCGTAGCATTGATTGACCTGAGATGGCGAATTTTACTCTCTGTGAATGAAGCTTGGTAGTATTGATCGACTTAAGATGGAGAATTTTGGGTCGCTGTGAATTGAATTTTGTAGTATTGATCGACAAGAGGTGGCGAATTTTGCTCTCCTTGAATGGAATATCGCAGCATTGATTGACCTGAGATGGCGAATTTTGCTCTCTGTGAATGAAGCTTTGTAGTATTGATCGACATGAGATGGCGAATTTCGCTCTCAATGAATGAAATTTTGTAGTATTGATCGACAAGAGGTGGCGAATTTTGCTCTCCTTGAATGGAATATCGTAGCATTGATTGACTTGAGATGGCGAATTTTGCTCTCTGTGAATGGAGTTTTGTGGTGTTGATCGACATGAGATGGCGAATTTTGCTCTCATTGAATGAAATTTTGTAGTATTGATCGACAAGAGGTGGCGAATTTTGCTCTCCTTGAATGGAATATCGCAGCATTGATTGACCTGAGATGGCGAATTTTGCTCTCTGTGAATGGATTATCGTAGCATTGATTGACCTGAGATGGCGAATTTTGCTCTCTTTGAATGGAATTTTGTAGTATTGATCGACATGAGATGGCGAATTTTGCTCGCCTTGAATGGAATATCGCAGCATTGATTGACCTGTGATGGCGAATTTTGCTTTCTGTGAATGAAGCTTTGTAGTATTGATCGACATGAGATGGTGAATTTTGCTCTCAATGAATGAAATTTTGTAGTATTGATCGACAAGAGGTGGCGAATTTTGCTTTCCTTAAATGGAATATCGTAGGATTGATTGACCTGAGATGGCGAATTTTGCTCTCTTTGATGAAATTTTGTAGTATTGATGGACATGAGATGGCGAATATTGCTCTCTTTGAATGGAATTTATTAGTATTGATTGACCTGAGATGGCGAATTTTGCTCTCTGTGAATGGAATATCGTAGCATTTATCGACATGAGGTGGCGAATTTTGCTCTCTTTGAATGGAGTATCGTAGCATTGATTGACCTGAGATGGCGAATTTTGCTCTCTGTGAATGAAGCTTTGTAGTACTGATCGACATGAGATGGCGAATTTTGATCGACAAGAGGTGGCGAATTTTGCTCTCCTTGAATGGAATTGTAGTATTGATCGACATGAGATGGCGAATTTTGCTCTCTTTGAATGGAATATCGTAGCATTGATTGACCTGAGATGGCGAATTTTGCTCTCTGTGAATGGATTATCGTAGCATTGATTGACCTGAGATGGCGAATTTTGCTCTCTTTGAATGGAAGTTTGTAGTATTGATCGACATGAGATGGCGAATTTTGCTCTCTGTGAATGGAATATCGTAGCATTGATTGACCTGAGATGGCGAATTTTGCTCTCTGTGAATGGATTATCGTAGCATTGATTGACCTGAGATGGCGAATTTTGCTCTCTTTGAATGGAATTTTGTAGTATTGATCGACATGAGATGGCGAATTTTGCTCGCCTTGAATGGAATATCGCAGCATTGATTGACCTGAGATGGCGAATTTTGCTCTCTGTGAATGGAATATCGTAGCATTGATTGACCTGGGATGGCGAATTTTGCTCTCTGTGAATGAAGCTTTGTAGTATTGATCGACATGAGATGGTGAATTTTGCTCTCAATGAATGAAATTTTGTAGTATTGATCGACAAGAGGTGGCGAATTTTGCTTTCCTTAAATGGAATATCGTAGGATTGATTGACCTGAGATGGCGAATTTTGCTCTCTTTGATGAAATTTTGTAGTATTGATGGACATGAAATGGCGAATATTGCTCTCTTTGAATGGAATTTATTAGTATTGATTGACCTGAGATGGCGAATTTTGCTCTCTGTGAATGGAATATCGTAGCATTTATCGACATGAGGTGGCGAATTTTGCTCTCTTTGAATGGAGTATCGTAGCATTGATTGACCTGAGATGGCGAATTTTGCTCTCTGTGAATGAAGCTTTGTAGTACTAATCGACATGAGATGGCGAATTTTGATCGACAAGAGGTGGCGAATTTTGCTCTCCTTGAATGGAATATCGCAGCATTGATTGACCTGAGATGGCGAATTTTGCTCTCTGTGAATGGATTATCGTAGCATTGATTGACCTGAGATGGCGAATTTTGCTCTCTTTGAATGGAAGTTTGTAGTATTGATCGACATGAGATGGCGAATTTTGCTCTCTGTGAATGGAATATCGTAGCATTGATTGACCTGAGATGGCGAATTTTGCTCTCTTTGAATGAAGCTTTGTAGTATTGATCGACATGAGGTGGCGAATTTTGCTCTCTTTGAATGAAATTTTGTAGTATTGATCGACAAGAGGTGGCGAATATTGCTCTCTTTGAATGGAATTTTGTAGTATTGATTGACCTGAGATGGCGAATTTCGCTCTCTTTGAATGGAATTTAGTAGTATTAATTGACCTGAGATGGCGAATTTTGCTCTCTGTGAATGGAATATCGTAGCATTGATTGACCTGAGATGGCGAATTTTGCTCTCTTTGAATGAAGCTTTGTAGTATTGATCGACATGTGATGGCGAATTTTGCTCTCCTTGAATGGAATATCGTAGCATTGATTGACCTGAGATGGCGAATTTTGCTCTCTGTGAATGAAGCTTTGTAGTATTGATCGACATGAGATGGCGAAATTTGCTCTCTGTGAATGGAATATCGCAGCATTGATTGACCTGAGATAGCGAATTTTGCTCTCTGTGAATGAAGCTTTGCAGTATTGATCGACATGAGATGGCGAATTTTGCTCTTAATGAATGAAATTTTGTAGTATTGATCGACATGAGGTGGCGAATTTTGCTCTCTTTGAATGAAATATCGTAGCATTGATTGACCTGTGATGGCGAATTTTGCTCTCCTTGAATGGAATATCGTAGCATTGATTGACCTGAGATGGCGAATTTTGCTCTCTGTGAATGGAATATCGTAGCATTGATTGACCTGAGATGGCGAATTTTGCTCTCTGTGAATGGAATATCGTAGCATTGATTGACCTGAGATGGCGAATTTTGCTCTCTGTGAATGGAATTTTGTAGTTTTGATCGACACGAGATGGCGAATTTTGCTCTCCGTGAATGGAATTTTTTAGTATTGATCGACATGAGGTGGCCAATTTTGCTCTCTGTGAATGGAGTTTTTTAGTGGTGATCGACATGAGATGGCGAATTTTGCTCTCTTTGAATGGAATTTTGTAGTATTGATCGACTTAAGAATGCGAATTTTTTCTCTGAATGTCACTTGTTTTTTTTGTTTCTGAAGGCGGTGAATTTTGCTTTCTCTGCATAGAATTTTTTATTTTTTTTTTGCATAGGAGTCGGTGAATATCGTTCGCTATGTTGTCAATTTGGTATTTTTAATTTACACGGTATCGCGAATTTTGTGCTCTTTGAATGCCTAGCCATTTAGCAAACTCAACTTTTTCAATGCATACGTTACCTTATCCTCTTTCCACTTGCCATAACACCTGCATGAAGCGTGTATGCTGTTGTTCAGATCAGTCAATTAAATCTTTTTGGAAGTCGTGTTTGAATACTGTGTGAGGCACTCGTTGGGATGTTGATAAAACGAAACAAAAGGTGCTTTACGGCACCCTCTGTAGACATGGACTGTACAAAGTGACGCAGCCTCGTCTCATCATGTAGGGCATATCGGGATGGTCGGCCTTTGTGGGGAAGTGTGAACAGATAACAGCCTATTTGCTCTCCTTTGCCACTTCTAGCCTTGATGACTCATTGGCCTTTCTTATTACTGTAGGGTGGATACGAATACCATCTGCGACTGCTGTGGGAAGGCATCCACCATAAGGAGGCAAGCAACGGCATAACTTGGATTGAGGAGATCGAGGTGCCTAAGCACTCGGAGTATTTACAACTCTCTCTACCTAGAGGAATGAATAGGATTTAGGCAACTCACAGACGCAAGCACCATGTAGTAGTAATGAACAACCCTGCTTGCGATTCGCAGGCGCCATCGACGTCGTCCTGTTTATTGTGCAATTTCAAATAATGTTTTGCCATATTCGGTATCTCCATTCCCCTTTATGTGTGCAGAATCAGGTCAAAGGTGGTAGCACAAGCAGTGGTGGTTTGGATGATTATCAGGAACGCGACAGTCGGCCACTTCATTGTGTTATCACATTCTCCACGTATGGTTAAGTCTATTTTTTTGCGCAATTACCAAAGTAAATGCTCAAAATATTAATGGTGTTTGCCATGGCAGGGTGTTAAATGGTTTGTTAATTTGATACCGGCGGATTCTGACTAATGGGGCCTAATTTGTACCAGCATGCCTCCAACTCTTTTGAGTTATTGTGCAGTCTTATCCGTCCAGATGGAATATTGTTACCAAATAGAGTCGTTTCATTCGATCATGGGTCGGCCATAGAGAAATGAAAGGTGTCAGCAGAAGGAATGAGGGACAGGTGAAGGTTGTGTAATTCTGTGTCTGTTCTTAAAAGCTCTCTGGGAGGGTTGCGGATAGCAAACAAAGAGGACGTCTTTACGAATAGGGTGTCATCTGTCCCCTCGCGAAGGGAATGTAATTGTGACAGAGGTGCTCTGATCACTGAGCACTGTTATGCTTGCCACGCAAGAGGTTTACAATGTCTGGCAGAACGGGACTATCAATAACACTCAGGGCAGTTCATTTAATTTCTTCCAAAGATCATTGTTTTGGGTTCAGTGTAAAATTTCGCTTTTATAAGTGCTTCGTCGCGCTAGATGCCAACGAAAGTGGAGGACGGTAATGAATTGCACCGGTGACGCTATTTAACCACAATTTGCGGCGAATAGTTCTTGTGTGTGTTTGCGGATTAGGGCAGGACTCTGTTCCACTCCGCCAATGCAGAACGGTGGTGGCCAAAGGAAAGTCCACAAACGTAACATCAATGTATTGTACAATGACAGTCGGAGTGAATTCAATCAACCACTGCAAGTCTCCTCACTGGATGGTGGAATTCGTCTCTATTAAATGAAAGGACATTCTTGTTATGCAGAAGTGTAGGACAGATTGTCAAACGCGTGATCATTATTTGGCAAACCCCTTTTATCAATGGCCATAATAAATGGGTGGGAAGCTTAGACTGCTCCACGACGGTTTCGATCATTATTTGTTAGGATAGAGCCCCACATAGTGATGCAGACGCTCTGCCATCTAGTAGACCAGTCTCGACAGAATGGGATGATGTTGCACTGCGAATGCATTAAATATCGCCAAAAGAGGACGCGGAGTACCAACCTCTGCACGCTTCTGGTGCACGAGAGCTTCCTTCTGCCTTCTTACTGACAACACACAGCCAAAGGCATGAAATGGTCTAGAAAGTGAGATGGATATGCCACTGATGGATAAAACCTTCCCCAGAGGATGAAGTTGTATGATATTGTGAAGGCGTTAGGTCTCCTCTGTGCCTAACGGCATCATAGGCATTGGTGTAAACAGTTCTTTAAGGGAGCTACACGAGTGAGTGGACCAAGTGGGTGATGCCAGAACTGTAACGCTTAAGGCACTCTTAGAAGGCCTGAAATCATAGTGATCGCGCCGATCCAACCTGTGCCGGAAGGAGTCTTAGTGGAGGGAGGAGACAATGATATGGTAGGCCCTCTACCACCCCTTCAACAATGCAATCTCGATATGATAGACGGCTTATGAAAGTGGCTGAAACTAAACTCATGTATACACAAATCACTAAAATAGTCGCTTCCGGTTTTCCATCAAAAGGAATGAGATTTGTCGGCATAGCGTGCGTTATTCGGCTGATAGCAATCAAGAACGTAATTTCCTTAGCCGACTCTTTTACTTAACCATTGAGGACCTTACAGTTCAAAGACATACGCACAGCTCTACAGAGCAAAGGGTGGGTAAAACTGTAAAAACCGCACTCTTGTCGGACTGCCAAAATCTTGCGCTGAATGTGCGATGCAGGATGACTGTGATCTAGATCTGGGACGCATCTTGTCCTTATCAAACCAGTCTGATATTCTGAAGATCGAGGAGGAAGAGGAAAACGGCTCACCTGCCATACAAGGTTTTATGAAGAAAATTTTATAAAGTCATATAATCCAATGAGGACTAAAATGAAAACAAAAATGCTGCAAACAGACGACAAGGAACGTTATCATTTGCTCAACTTGGTGGCTGAAAATGAAGTAACTTATCAGTTTGCTCTTCTTCGGTCCAAGCCTCGTTGCACATTTCATCCACCCTCATTCTGCGGTCGACGAGCCAGAGCAAATGAGATGGCAGTAGTGGAGCGAATCCTGGAAGATGACAAATTAGGAGGAACGCGTCGATTAGCTGTTGCTGTACCCCTGTTCATTCCTTACCCCCATTACTGCACAATAACCACGATGTAGTCAGACATTAAGTGATGGTCGTCAGTGACATTCCGCCTGTCCCTTTGTAAGGCATGCTTAGATTGTCAAAATTACTAAGGTGCCACTAATACTTCTCAGTCCCACCTTGAAGACTACCCATTAATGGCTTGTATATTTCACCGAGGGCGGGTGGCAGTGTCTTTGTCACAGTGTTTCTGTTGCGTACGCGTGCAGCTGGTTGAACCGCCCACAACGTCGGATATTGGTGCAAACTAACATGAAGTATCTTAAATTTGCCTACTTCTCGAAAAGTATCAGCTAGAGTGATCAAAGAGGCCTGGTACAGGGTTAATGATTGCTCATGTCTACAAGAGAAGTAAACATTACTCTGACGCTGATACGACGGCCCCAAGAGGTAACATCGGGTATCAGTGGCAGCTAGTGAGACATGGCAACTCAAGCAGTCCTTTGGACAATTAACGTCATAGATGACAACTTGTAATTACCAACCACTCGTATAACATTTCGTCCTCCCTCACACTTCGTCCATGGCCGAATTGCTAGCCTACTTGAATGATGCATCGAATTCAGATTGAATGGCTGTCAAAATTGCAGCGATTATTTGGACAAACAACTGTCATCACGATGCTGGATGGTGCATGTCTTGGAGCCACAGCAAGAGGAGGAGGAAGAGTCCAAGACAGAAATCGAAATATTCCAAAACCGATTAAGCGTCAGTTTGTACTTCCTTTCCATAATTTCATCACCAGAGTGTCAGACACCTAAATGTGGTGGTGAATAAATGGAATTTTCGCCCAAATTATCAATAATACTAAAATGTATTGGACTAACACTCATGGAATGAATCTTATTAAACAACCACTATTTGCGCCTTAAAATCACGTCATAGTATGTGAATAACTCTTTGTCAAATAAATGCTGCAACTTCCTTACCGATCGCTCATTTTCCTTATGAACATCTGCATAACAAAGAGACAGATGGCTTAGACCGCCATTGATTTGTTGGAACTCGCCTCATTTTGACTAGCCAAATACAGCTTCGCACCTGTACTCACCAGTTGCATCGTGCAGATCGCGTTCGACAGGGAATTCTCAAGTGTGAGTCTTGTTGGTAGCGTTTTGAAATCCAGGCAGGCATGGACGAATGGAGATGAAGTGTATTGTATCTTTTGGGTGCATATCGCATAAGCAACAAGTATATCGGTGTTGGTGACGTAATGAGCAATATGATTTTGAAAGCTAATTTATGCTGCAAGCACTTCTGCTAGCAAATAACGTAAAAGAGTCGCAGAACAAGTTAATAAATTGCGCAGCTTTTTATTCGTCGCTCGTTATTTCATGGTCAGCATACGAAACCCATCTGCCTAACTCCTGCAACTATTACCACTCACCGTCTGATGCAGTTGCAAACCAGTGACTACATCACTCGTGTCACAAACGCCCTTCTTTAAGGTTTCTAACACTGCGTTCTCTGATTATCCTAGCCAGCTTCTTTCAAGGCGGAACTGTTAATTGGTCTTGGGTTCATGGCGCAAGCAGTCTGACCATAATTAGCCGAGTCTACTTTGAAAGAGTGGCATTCATCACTTCCTCTTACGCACTGGTGTATTCGAAGCCAAAATATCCCTCGTGTGTGCGGCTCCTCAACAAAGCGAATGTTGATGAGTAGATACAGCCCACTTCAATGCAAGCAGGAGACAAACTACTCGTAGTTAAATCGTTGCTTGTAATCTCTGATTGTTTCGTCTTCTTCCTTCACTTTAGATAACATCATTGGCTATAGTGTCACTTTGGGGCGAATCATGCAGGTACGTGCATTTAAATGCCATGCACTGCGACAAGTTCAGTTGATCCTGAATTTGGAAGTATTTCCGATGTATTTTGATGCAGTAAGTGAGTACATAAGTTGTGATTTGCTATTATGCGCTTGTTTAAGCAGAGCTTTGGGAATGGAACATTTGTCCTACTGTCGTGAAATTGGGAGCATTTGCGTGCATTTTAGGGAGTGCAGCTGCCTCTTCCTCTTCTGTCTCCAATATCGTAGCAACAGCCATTAAGTGGAAAGTTAACTCCACGAATTCTAGCAATATTTTGTTTCTATTTTAAACCCTGCGTATTTATCTGAATGACACGTTGAAAAATGAAGGCCGCTTATTATGTCTGTTTTCGGATCCACAGCAAAAAGGAGCATTGGACTCGCCTTATCACAATATTGCAGTTAACCGAACAAAATCTCACAACCCTCGTTGACAGAATCGCTCGTTGCCTCTCTCACAGCCAAATACTTTCCCAACTCAGTGGTACCAGCATTTGATAGGTGACATCTGGTTTTATCTTTGTTTCCAAAAAGGGTTTGCCTTGACTCGGCAATGACGTGTTTCCATCCTCCGTATAGACCATGTAGACCTCCTAGCAAAGCAGTGATTAGTTCCGCCACTTTTCAGTTGCAAGTGGTACGTTTGCTTTGACGCAAATCTGATATTGTTAAACCTGCACTATTCTCCTACAGATAGGTTGTTATACAATTCAGCAGGGCATAGAGGCAGCGAACCGTGAAGCAGAAGAGCGTAAGAACCGCCTACTCCGAATTGGCATTTCACGCACTGCAGCAACAAATGAGACCAGAACCCACTCATAGGGTACAGGCATATTAAAAAACCACTTGCTTTCTTAATGACACATTTGGAAATAAGGAAAGTGTTCATAGTAATATCAAAGGTAATTCAGACGGTGCATGTCTAACCAATTTCCCAACAAAGTGCAGTACTGTAATAAACGTTATCAGCGAGAGAACTGGTGTGACTCAAAAAGTTAACTGGTCGTTATTGGCACAGCTTTACTATTTTGAGAACAAGGACTCACTGTTCATGATCAAACAAGACCTGATTTTAAACTGGATGTTGCATGTAGTGCTAAAACTCCTCAAACACTTCTGACACAAAAGAAAAACTGCATTTTTAATAAAACAGGAGCGCCTTATGAATTCGGCTGGATAAGTGAAAAAGAAATGATTTAGGCGTAGAATTTTAGGGTAACACCAGACAAATGTCAAAAAAGCTGAAGTGCTTCGTGAGTTTGGGCAGTGGCTAAGACAGTAAAAAAGAAAAGAGAAGCAACAGAGCATGCAGTTCGCAACGAAAGTTGTGAGTTGAATGATAATTAGTAGAGAGAAGTGAGCGTCAGCGATAGCCTTGCGCACAAGCTCGTGGGTTTGGCACCCCACTAGGGTTGTGCTGCCTGAGTCTGGGTTAGTACATACAGGTCGGTGACAGAAGTGGAACGCTCGGGATCGCCAACCCGCTTTGTTGCGTTTCAACCAGCCGCACCTTACTTTAGTCTTCCCTACTACTCTTTATTCTTCTATACTCCTCTCCGCATATTTGTGCTAGTTCGTACAGTCAAGTCTATCCCATCATATTACATCCCTTCGCACTGGTCTTGATTGCAGACCTGTATTGAATGAGGTAACATTAAAGGATGAGGCGATGACGTTGGTGGTAGAGATGGATGCTGTGTTCATGGGGCTGTCGGCGGCCGCATCAACAAGTGAATGAGTGCAAGCGTGTTGAAGCGCATTTGTGGAAGGCGACTGTTTAGTTTGCATTCGCAAATGCAGTGTCAATTGCATGAAGCCTATCAAGGTGAACCGCGAAATTGGTACACATCAATGCACGCAAATAAGGAAAGCTGAAGATATACGTCACTTTAGGTAAAATGAGCATTTTCTGATTTTATTTTCATATGCACAGACTTCCAATTTGTGCCATCCCTCTACTTTTTAATTCAAGTACTTAGATTTGGATCTTCAAAGCGCAATCAAGTTCCTTTAGACTAGTTTGTGTTCGCACATTTATGGCTGCAATTTTTTAATTATTAAAATCCTGCAATGTGTGCTCGGCGACTTGAAGTCTTACTGCAGACAAACATTCCCACCTTAGCGGCATCCGTCTTTGCACATTCGCAAGTGGCACTAATTTAGCAATTATAGTGCTTTCGGCAGACACAACATCACAAAGCGGACAGCTACTAAGGAGTCCGTCCGTCATTGCGTTAATTTTATGAACAAACTCAAATCACGAATGGAATTTGCTCAATCACTTTCCATCAGATCCCATTTTATGTCTCCTTTTCTATGCTACCGTAGCTGTCCCCTAACCTTCTTTCCATTTATCCATAGCTTCATTCCTCCCTTCAGCCACTTTCGCATGCACTCATTCGTCCTAGTATGCGTGCATGTCTACAAGCCCAGCCATATTATATTTTAATTAACATTTTCTATCCTCCTCTGATTCCCTTTTCTCGCTAGCTTTGGGGATCTATTTCTTTTTCACCCCATGCCTTACTTTGCTTTCCTTGTTGCAGTTGTCCATGCACATGCGAATGCAACCTACGAGACTGCATTATACACTGCATCAACTGGATTGCATTTATGAGTCTTCGTTTGACATTGTCGAGCCCGTCTTGATCCCAGTGTCTACTACTGTCTCCAACATCACTGCTTTCCCCCTAAGTATCACCTGTTTCAAAACAGTGATTTACCTCTTATTCTCAGTAGCAGTTTTGATTGCACAAATGAGAAGAGGTGGCACGTGGTAGCATCATTGAGGCACCTATAATGGCCTCAATGAGTGCGCTCAGATGGTGTTTTGAGATTACCAACGTGAAACACGACCAGAAGGCAGTCCAAGTCTCCCACCCATCAACAGCTCCTACACCCCCAACAAATCTCGGTACGTCAAAAGATGCAAGAGCCGTTCAAATGCCAATTGAATACCTAAATCAACTCAAACTATGGGGCTAGCACTTCACTTTTCCCGATCGTTCTGATGTTATGTGTGGTAGTAATTGTTGAGGTTGTTTTCAATGCCGGCGGTCTAGGAAACCTTCAAACTGACCCCGAGTGTTTCGTCATTCCGTTTGTACCTCATTTTAGTCCACGTGGCCAGCAGCTGCGCGAAACTCTACTATATGTCTCACAGTCCCATGGCCCAGATGCTCGTAAGCAAGTTGTGGAACATCTGTCCTACGTCATGTACAAGATATTTGTAGCATCCTCAATAGCCATTTAAGGTAAGGGTGAATAGGCCCAAGCCGAATTGACAAATCTCCTAAACAACCATTTTGTCAGGAACCAGAATATTGGGGGTATCGGCTAGCGCGCTTCAATGAACTCTTCTTATTGTCAGAGTAAGGGAATGAGATACCTTCCTATGGAATTTAAGGCAGCGCTGATGACAGATGAGGCAATAAACTGCATATAACTATGCGAGTACCGTAACGTTCTTTTTCAAAGCTGCACTTTTTTGAAACAGTAGTGAAGGGTTGTCATGTGAGGTAGAATAAGGCGGAGGAAGGAAAGCGAAGAAAATTCTCGTAATATTCTACAATGGCTGAAAAATGCAAAACTGTCGAGATTCTGCCTTCTTCTACCATTGAATAACTACATCAACAATAACAACAAAACAGTTTTGACACATAATCTGTGTGCGCAGTTGTCGATCTGGTCGGAATTGTTGCCTAATTAATCACTGCAATAAAGATGTGTCAAATGTGTGAATCTGCCATGGTTGTCTTTTGTTATTTCATTCATACATCAGATCAGCACAAATTGTAACGCTGTGTGTCGTTGGTTAAAACCGCATTTCTGCAAAGTCGTACGTCCTTGCCTTAGGACAGAACGACATTTCATTCTGGAACTGCGGTCAAATGCAGCTGTGTCCGCAATGCTGCTAAAAACGAGTCATTTCAAAATGGGCAACAAATCACGAGTCAAAGCTGTCCTGCCACACTTTGCTGACCGCCTTCGGTGTAAATATGAGGAGATGTCTTAAAATCAAATGGCAGGAATGATTAGAGTCGTGATTTGACCCGAGCCTACTTCTTGTCTATATGTTGCACATTCTGCTCAATGGAAGTTGTCTTAAAAGCAGACAAAGTTATTTTGACATTAGCTACACTGTACACCAGGGACGAACCGGTCAAAGCCACACGTGGACTAATTCGCATTCTCTTGTCCATGCTAGCAATTCCCATGCATAATTTTGCATTTCCAATTAAGAAGGGTCAGACAAATGTCAATTTCAGCAAATTAATAACTTTGCCAATCTGCCACATAAAACGAATTGGATGAATTCAAAAGTGTAAATGGTGGATTGCTGAAGAACAGCTGCGCCATCGGGATCCAAGAAAAAGCTGCCAAAATGCACATGGATCGTGCAAAGAACGAAGATGTGTACGTCATCAGTGTGTGGAGAAGGCGAGTTTGAGTGTTTCATTCAGTTTTCTTGTAAAAATCATTCCTAAGTAAATAATTGTTGTCAAAGTTTTCATCCTTAAAATCTAGAGGCGAGAACGGAAATCAACGATGATTAAGATGTTCGACTGCCTGACACTTCTGATTGCTGTGGATGGGAGCAGGGTGTACGGGCCTCTCACCACACCCAACTACCTCATTGAGGATGCTGATGTGGCTTTCAGTTTGTAATTCTAAGCACATTTATTACCCTCTCACTTCTGGCCTCAGTTTCTCGCTGTCGCAAGGTGAACATCTCACCTAATTGAAAAGTCTAATTCAGCCCCAGGTGTGCCATGACACCCACCAGCATGGTATTAGTGTTCTAATTTGTGTCCTTAGGGATGGGGGTAAGTAATGGGATAGGTAAAGTGGGAAAGCTTGTATGCCACCTTCGGGAATGCTAGAAGGCAAAGGACACACAGAGTAGTGTAATTACTCATGCAATAATTCAGAACAATGCAACTGCAGGGGAGGCAGAAACGTAGCTCGTTCTTCTGCCTTACTGGACACGCGATTCCTCCCCATCTGAACTCATTCGGATGGTTGGGATGTGGACATCTGAAGTGTTAAACCTTCACACAACTTTATTCGCAGCAAGTTTTTATTCCGATTTCCGAGTAATTATTGCTTTACCATGATGATTTTTGTACTTATTGTATGGAACGCTAATAGCCATCTTCAATTTTACCCATTTGTGCATCAACCACCGACCGCAGCATTCACACCTTTACTTGCTGGAAATGAGTAGGGGGTGAAGATAAGACTGCAATACACAATAATTATGGCGGCTAACTATTCTCTTAAAAATTAAACCACCCATTGGCTTCATTGATGCGCAAATCACAGACGCTTTAAAACAACTTTTTAGGCCAAGCAATCTCCTAGATGCAATGCCATGTGTGACCTCAGACATTGATGCTTTAACAATGAAGGCGGCTTTGTAAGCAAACGCGCTACTGGAGCATCGCGGCAGTCACATTTCATCGTAGTCGTACAATACCATAATTTTGATACAATCATCATATCTTTTCATTCTTTAGAGACAGTTACTGTTTCAAGTCTCACATAAAGGCAGACGCAAATAAACCAATAGCTTTGGTTAAATTTTGGTTCGCCTTAATAATTCTAAAGCAGAATGTCATTGACAATCCGAAGTACTTTAGTATTAGTGGAAGAGACGGAAAGAATAATCTAACTATTAATTACTTTATGAAAAGAGATCGAACTCACTGCTTAGACCTTGGTTTGCCACATAACTGTTAAGGCTAATTTTCATGAGAGTCTTTTAAGCGCAATCTAAAGCTCACCAATTCGTGATGACAGAGAATTTGGACAGGTGTTGAGATATTTGAGCTGCCCAACATGGACCAGCGTTTGTCCCAAGAATATACAATGGAGTCAAGCGGTGGCTGATGCGTTTCCTTAAGCAAAATCTTTACTCAAAATGTGCGATAGTAAAGTTTTTTTTGTAAGTTTTTCGAGCTGTGCTCATTGTTCCTGGAGTTGGTTAATCTTTTAAGCGATTCCGTGACAACAGTTTGTGCACTGATCAAATATTCGAGGCGAGGTCTTTTACGCCCCAGCCAAAAGCTCATGCGAATGATCACTCGACACCATAGGTTGAGACTCACCACGGCCTGTAAAATCACTGTTAGGCATAGCATTGTCCATTCAACGGTGATCTTATCATTGTGTGGAGATATTTAAGCAAAAGCACAAGGGCAAGGATTTGACGACCAACAGGAATGCCATCAACCGTCTGAGAAAGGCGTGTGAGGTGGCAAAGAAGACGTTGAGCTCTTCCAAGCCCTCATACATAGATGTAGACGCCTCATTTAATGGCATTGATTTTAGTACGATTCTCACACGGACTGTTTTGGGCATTTGTGCTCAGATCTCTTCTTGAAGACACTGCATCTAATGAAACAGGCATTAAATGGTGCAAAGTTGAAAAAGGATGATGTCTGCGAGACATTGATGGTAGGCGGGTCGACGCGTATTCCAAAGGTGCAACAGTTGCTGCGAAAGTTCTTCAATGACAATCAGTTAAACGATTCCAAAGATCCGAACAAGGCAGTGACATATGGTGCGGCGTTGTTGGCGTCCAATCTGGCTGACGACAAGTCGGAGAAGGTACAGAATTTGGTGTTATTGAAGGTGGTCCCACTCCCACTGGGTGTGGAGACGGCAAGTGGTGTGATGACGACGTTGATAGAGCGAAATGCAAAAATCCTGGTAAAGAAGATCAAGATCTTCTCCACGTGTTCGGACAATCAGTTGAGTGTGTTGGTGCAGGTGTACGAGGGTGAGCGTGCGATGACGAGAGACAACAACTTGTTGGGCAAATTCGAGTTGTCAGGTATCCTACCAGCACCGCGTAGAGTACCTCAGATCGAGGTGTCCTTCGACATTGACGAAAATGGCATTCTCAATGTGACGGCGGTGGACAAGTCGTCAGGGCAGCGAAACAGCATCACCATCACGAAGGACAAGGGCCTTCTGTCGGAGAAGGAGATACAACAGATGGTGAATGATGCAGAAAAACTAAAGTTGGAGGATGAGAAAAGGAGGAGTAGGATAGCAGCGAGAAACATTCTGAAAAACTACGTTTGCAGCATAAGATCGAAAATGGATGACGATGAAGTGAGAGTGTTTTAGCAGAGTTTTGGCAAAATATATTTACGAAGTGTGAGACGACTCTCAGGTGGATGGATTTTGACCAACAGGCCACAAGGAAGAAATATGAGCTTATGTACAACAATATGAAGATTCTGTGCAACCTAATTATGTCGATGACGAACCTCGGTTAGTGAGCATGGGGATTTGACAACTGGGACGCACAACTTTGCACATTTGACCTTAGAAAACGTCGAGTGACAGTAACTCATTTATCTATTATTCATCAATGCCATCAATATTATTGTTTATTATTTACCATTATCCATCTTTACTCACTTCATTATTCATTGTCTCATGACTCGCCCTCAGCCTGCTAGGAATACGAAGCAGTCGCCTGTGCGAGTAACTTGTGTCCGAATGAGCAATTGTGCACACATTCTTTACCATCAAGCCTAGCATCATGCCATTGTCCATATCGGCAATGGTAAGCGTGTCATCAAGCTTGATGGAGTAATTTGACTAAAGACTAGGGTTTCCGAGAATAACGTTCTACAACGAAACTTGAGAACGTATCAAAATTTGATCTGTTACCAAATCTACGCTTATATCATGTGCTGTTGGCTGCCGAGGCATCTTTAGCACATCCTTTCCAGGGCAATAGGAATAGGGTGGGAACCTGTTTTGCCAAGTAGTTGCTTCTCGTAAGGAGATTGATAGTGCGCTGAAATTTGGCAGTGTAAAAATGCCACCTCGAAGATTGAATCGAATCACTGGGCTGAAATTGGGATTGGGTAGGGTACTCGCAAGCAGTTAGCACACTCAGGCAGGTATGGGAGAAGGTAAAATTATAGGAGTGCAAAGGAGCAGCTGGTGTTGTTTTAAATGTTGCCTTACTACTATGAATGTCCCATGTCCTTTGCAAAACTAACGCATTGCTTATGCCGAATCAAACTGTAGCATTCACTCAATTAGTAGACGTTTGTGCCGAAATTGACAACAAACCTCGCATTGTCTACTGGCGTGACTGCCACAAACTGAGAAGTAGGGAGGCTATATCTAGGAGAGAACCATTAAAGTAAACAAACGCGAGTTTTTAATACGATTTGTAAGAGAACAGCCTAACGAGGATTTATGGGTAGCATTGTTAGGGTTGTTTGACCGTATGATCGCTTTTAAAGTCAAGTGTTTGTATGGTGAAAGCGCCTTCACCGAAAAGGCGCAGCAACCTGCCTAGCCATTCTTGACCAACTCCCTGTCTTTCCGCGTTGCTTTTCGTCATTCTGATGCTCCTGTCGTTAGCAAGACCTCGCCGCCAGTTTATGTGCTCCTTATGGGGAGATGCCTCAACAGTCAGTGAAGGGATCATTTTTCGTACTTCGAGTCCTTGTGGCCCAGTATTATGTGATTCTCACAGCTCTGATCACGATAATGAGCGTCATAGAGAGATGTGTGTATACATGGAGTAAAGTATGGCTTGAAGGCGTGTGAAAGTGATATCCATTCATGCACACCACTTGATGCATTTTCATTCAAAGATTTCTTTGCCACATCCAACTCAAGTGAATTTAGTCATCGACTGATGAAACGTAGAAGTGGTTGCCATAGGAATCACAAGTGGATAGGGTAAACCAATCTTTTCTATTGAGTTGCTTTTGTCAGCCGTCGTCACATTCATCTGCAAATATGTTGGGTCGGCGGAGCCAACCTGCCTGGAATTTGTTAGGATACGCAGTGTAAATGCATAAGAGACCGAATTAAAAACACTTGGATGAGAGTATGTAGACCATTCGGGGGGTGCAGAGGCATAGCTGAAATATTTATTGGCAATGAGCAATCATGTCTGGATACTTTCGCATAGCCGAGGCGTTTATCTCTTTAAATACATCAGCCTTATTGGAGGCATAGCAGAGAGCATATGTAGGAGCTAATTCCTTCACTTGTTATGCTCTGTGGGATGGCTGCCTTCTTTACATGTGAAAATAAGTGCTTCTGATCGAAGTGCTTATATGTGGATGTGTGGTATTTAGGCGTTTGTTTAACTCCACATGATACAGTGCTGGAACGATTTAGTCTTGGTTGGGATTTCCATTTCGGTTTGGGCTTGAGTTTAGTTATGCTAAGATAAATACTGCTGCTTTGCTCGTTCGAGCTCAAACGGCTAAGTGAAGCCAAAATAAGTGCCCATCTGAAGAGAGTTTTTGGCCCTTCAACACATTTTAACCGCAGTAGCCGCAGTAGTATGGGCCATTGAGTGTTACTGCTATTAACATTAAAACATTAAACTACAGAGCGTAGTGAACATGCCAAGGCGCTATGCATTTTAAAAACTTGGATTTATTATTCTGTGTGTATTCATTCCTACACTTATCATCTTCCATACATATGATGCACTCGCAGATCAAGTTCAGAGCCTGCTTCACTTCATCGTCAATGCAGAAATTGCTAGATGCAAAGCTTGTGCATGGCGAGAGTTTTGATTTTCTTGATGTGGAGGAAAAGTGAATTCGTTCTTGTGCAATAAGTAACAAAAATGAGAGTGACAACGCCAAACGATTTATGATTATCATTTACGATCGAATTGGAGCATTTTCGCTACCCGACCCTATTATCACGAATTCTTTTGTCACGTAGATTTGCATGCCACTAGATTTTGTGAGTGGCTGTGAGGTAATGTTAACAGAATTGAACTGGTTGGTTTAGCGCTTGACCTGACATCCATTCAACTAAAGAGACACATGACGAAGAGAACATTTGGAAAGGCGCCAGGGCACTAGCGATTCTCGTAAATAGGGCACAACACTGGTAATTTGCTTCTCCATGTAGGGTGATTCATTGGCTTTCGGAAGTGCTCTTCATTTCCTCTTAGTTAAACTTTTGGCAGGATGTAGCTGCTTGTGACTAATGTGATAAGTATTCCTATCCTCTGCTCCTGTGTTCCTCTTCTAACTTCTAACCGCTGGGCTGGAGCAGGCCACGCCTGTGGAAAATTGGGCTGGTATTGGTGCAATGTTGACAGAAACTTTCGTATTTCACTCATTTATTTTGCTAAAGAGGCTACATAACCAGAAGTGCTAGAGCGAATAACACAATATAAATGGCATAAGGAGGGACCTCAATATATCGCTTCATTGTGTAGGTGACCTCCTCTAATTCGGTGCCTGTAAGTGGCTAGCGTGTATAAGCTAGTCCACCAGCAGGCAAGCATGCTTTCACAAATTTTTTGTTCACCCGCCTGACAGGTGCGCTTTTTTTCGGTCTCTTACCGTTTTAAGAAATTCTGTTTTTCACTACTTGAATTCTTTTTGGAAACATTGCAGCCAAATCCACCTCAGCTGTTGCAATCAATCTTTCGTGTACTGTTTGAACTATTTTCTACACGGTCCATGATTTAACGAACTGATAGAGGATTCAATAGACATATATTTGAGTAAATAATCAGGTAGGTAGGTCAATGGATAGAGGAATAAACAAGACATGTGGGTCTTCAGATGGGCTGCTCTGGCTTTAGCACTCCAATAGATAATGAAATGTGCATTGTAAAGTCGAATGAGCCAACATTCAAACAATTTTTTATTACCAGAAAGAAGATCTAAAATGTAACTCAATGAGACACTAATCGGTGCAGTCTGTCCAAATCTACTGATAATAGTCTTCGCCTTTATGCCTTGCTTAAGTCATCGACGCGCTGTAGGCAGAGGAATTTGATGCCGAGATCGTTCCGTGTGGTAAGATCACTACTAATATAGCATGGTCGAAATTCCTCTGATGTGTGAGTGCTAGTCAATCCGAGTAAATATTGTCTTTTCTTTTTTACAAGAAACACCTCACCGCTTTACCTCATGCTGAGCCACAGCATTGATTGGCCTTCAGGAGACGCAATTAAGACGATACCTGTTTTTTAAAAGAGAGAAATGAAAAACCGCTTTCTAAACTATAACATGAAACATTAATGAGCGTGCAACACAAAATTACTACGAAACGTATTGTGAAATCAATGAATAAATGAACTCTAATGGATAACTGTCTTGTGAACCGACAATCACGAACGTATCCATACCTACCCGTTTGTCGCATTCGTCGTCTGAGGGTATCTCACTGCCAATTAGCCAGTCAAGAATCAGCACACCACAGATTAGACGGAGGGGCTTGTCGAATTGGTGGATGCAGCCTCTATCTCAGGTGACTCACGCATCCCCTTTCTATCCTCCAAGATTGTTGGCAATGAGGACATCTCCTGGTTTCAACAGGTTGGCTTAGCTGTTATATTTTCTACAGTGCCGTAGAGGAGAAGAGAGAGGCTTTTTCTTGGCATGCAAGACAGAGTAACAGACAAAGAGCTACTGACTACTATGGTTTTCGTGATAGGCACTGGAAGGCCGTATCTGCTGTTATTGTTTAAGCTCAGAATAGAGGAATCAGGCTGCCATGATGCTAGGGGAGATTTATAGCTTCGGTTAACTCCTTAAAGGCAAATTGTCATCGACGCTGTCTCGAATCGTTTGGTTTTGTGCTGAAGACTGCGAAGGCAGCAGTGGTTGATACGGAGGGCCGAGTTGAGAAGCTTTACGGTTCCCAGGCACTCTTTGCCAAAAATAGACTACATGGGCCACGCCTGATTCTTGCAAATTTACTAAATCCAAACATGATAGCGAAAATCTTAAAGTCCTTTGTTATTTATCATTAGCATGCTCTTACGATGGGACAGTCATACTCATCATTAGCCTATCAAATAATGCAATGTAAGGTTTCAAAACAAAGCCGTTTTATCACCCCGTACCTAGCTGTCAGTGACCAATTTAGTCTTGGAATAAGCACTTAATGCGTCTAGCATTGCCCACTTGTCAATTGATCGCATACGCCTTAGGCTTTCTAATTAATGAGATAGGAACTGGACATTTACGCAGTAGGAGTGGTTACTTGTCGAGAGGATCACCATTTTCTTCTGACATTGATCTTGAAACTGGCGGATGAAATGACGATATGGTCTTCGGAGTCCTGCAAGTGAGGACGTGCATTCATTCCGTGGCACATGTTTGATGGTGCCTACGATGATATACAGAATGATGTGGCAGATTCACTATATGCAAATAGTCAATTACCAGGTGTTCGGAAGGTACAATAGATCAGATGCAATCACTTAATTTGAAGAGGACTCATTCGGTTTTTCAAGGGACTGACATTATGACGGAAGAATGGTAGGCTTTCGTGCGCCATGATACGCCACCGGCCCCAAGGGCGTACCTCATGGCGTCTCTCGGCACACTGTGGAGCTGCAGCAGTAGCAGTGGCCAACGGGGTGCCAGTAGGACAATCCGTATCCACACCGGTGTTGCTCTTTGGATGGGCTAGCGTCGCAGCCGTGTGGAGAAATCACTACGCTGTGATAGATGTGCTTTATCTCTTTAATGCAAGCAATAACGCCAAACATAATTTAAATTTACAATGATTTAATTAGAAAGGCGGTGCGATAGTAAGTGGAAAGCAAACAGCGAATAAGCGGGCCAAAACAATTGAAAACGCCGTTGCTGGAACGCCACGAACGTGAGGTGACACACTGGCGATGGCCGACCCCGGTACTCATTATTTTAACATAAAATTCCAACCTCCACAACATTTGCTACAGCGGTATTAATTTCCATATCTAAAAATTTGCCACCGCAATGCTTTGCATATCCATGTTTTAGTTGTGATGAATGCAGTTGAGCCTTTTCAGGTGGTCTAGTTTCCGAGAGAGTGGCATTGTTGGGGCTGTTTGCAGGTCATTTTGTGGCACTACATCGCCTAGCGCTGTCACAATTTCATCCATTGTGTAACTTTGATGCAACAACTTATTTTGAGCGGTTGGAGTGGTAGTCATGAAGAGCCACCAAGCGGGTCATGTGGGAGTCAATTTTTCCTCCAAGTTGTATCAGCAGAGCTGTAGCTTTTCGTGCCATGGTATTTAGCTTCAGAGCCACCATCTTCGACCTCCGGCCTATCGAGATGGAATTAAGGGTTCTCCCAACACTGTCCGAGTCTACAAGTTACGGAATTTCCTCCATCGAATTGACTGTGCCACTCTTCATAGTCGGGCGATGGGATGATCGGTGCAAACACTATTAAGAGTTGGGAATAGAAACACCGATCACCACAAGTGTGGGACCCATTGATGAGGCAGCTCTGACTGCCACTTCTACACCAGAAGTTATTCTGGCCGATACCGGCACAACAGCAGCAATAGCGGATGCGAACGCTCCTGTTGCAGCAGTCGAATGGGAGTGGCCCGTCAGTGGGAACGGTCACATTTGCCGAATTAACAGCACAACCAGCACGTGAAGCCAGTTTGCACTCTGAACGCAGCACTCAACGTGCAGAATGATATCGATGGGTGTGTCCACAATTGCTGCTTTTGTGCAACCAGTCACTTAATTAGTGGGTGACTTACTATTCCAAAGTTTGGTTCAACATTGCGTTCCTTGTTGACGTACCTCATCTTTGGAAGTGCGTCAAATGACCTTATTGCGATTATGTGTTCAGAGTTCCTGAACGTTTCCCTTTTTATTATTCCACAGATATGCACAAAAAATGTTTAGGTTCTTTCTAAGGAAATGAGTAAACAGGCCAAATCATCATCCTAACTCCTTGCCTTTCCCACCTGGCATGGTAGAGTCGAAGGACGCTGATTGTCCCTGCTGAAGCGGTAAGCAAATCGCTAGCATTAACTACTGCAAAGCTAGTTTCATCTGTTTTCCTTATTCTCTCTTCTCATCTGTCTAACTGACTCTGTCTGCCCATAACTACTGCTTTCTTATTTTTTGTAGCCTTTGAATGCAACACCTCTGACCTCTATGTGTGTGCAGAGTGAGTGATCTTGGTTAGTGTTTGTTGATCCGTTTTCATCTCTTCGTGATCCCCAGGTGTTATCGCCTCTGCACGTGTTGTGACTTCCTCTCCGTAACGCTAGCACTTTGTGGCACAGTGACAGAATCACTTTTCTCCTGTGAAAAACTTGGGTTTTGCCTAATCTAACCGTTGACTACAAAGTAAGCTAGTGTTAAATAAATGTTATCGCATGATTTATTTTTCATTTTGCGGAAGGACAATAATTGAACATTGGGTCCCATATTCCCCAACAATCTCACTGCCCTCGGTAGTTATAGAGACGTCTGTTTTTCAGTTCAGTGGATAATGCCGGGATCGGGGAAGGGAGGAGGGGTACACCAGGTGCCTTTCCCTTCCATTAGGAGTAGTGAGGCAGATTATGTAGTTATGACTTAATTATACCAGAATAAAGAGCAGACATGGCTTTGGGTTGTTAGGAATATTCTAACATTTTTTGTTATTCGTCTGTTTTTTAATAACTGACGTTTTAAAATGCCTATCGTATTAGTCCTTCCTGGCTTCAAGTTTGACCAATTGACAAATAAACCTAAAAACAAAGTAAGCATTGACCTAGAAACAAAAAATGTTTAGAGTTTAAATTGTACAACCTTCTCCCCGATGTAATGCAGAGCGATGAGACTTCTCTGAAGATGAAGAGCACTTAATACTCGAACGCAATATTCAAGTATTGGGTGAACAGATGAGAATGACACTGCTGGCACGGCCCCGACGCCAGCTACCCGGAAAAAGCTAAATTGTCCTAATAAGTCTCTGAAGCCAAGCCTGAGAGGTAAGTGAGCAGCCAAGGTGCTAAAGTTCTGCTACGGATTTTTGGTTGCCGTAACAATGCAAATTTAACGAGAAGCATCTAAGGGATTACTGCGACTATAGATTAATTAACATTAGTTCCATCTTAGTGCATCAGTTAATATTGGTAAAGCAGTTTGACATCGACTAAATTCTAGAGTTGCTCGCGAAAAAGCTAAAAGTGCAGTTTCCCTTGTTAAATAAGTTTTGCAGCATATGCCTGGCTTTTGCATTGACGCACGTCATTAAACCAGCATTGTAATCAAGATTTCGAGATTATAAGAATCTGGGAGAAATCGTTGGTTTCTTTCCTAAAACAAATAACCTGTAGATTATTTTGGCGTCTAAACATGGAGGGTCAACGCAGTACCTGCATCCCTTCCTTTCACCACTAGTTTTTTGCCCATCTACATGACTAGAGGGATTTCAAACCCCCCAGAATAATGAAGAGATTCATTTTTTAATGGTTTAAATGCGTTCTAAGATCACTTTAGAGAAGCCCACCTCAGGTACCTAGCAAGTGCTCTCCAGAGTGGTTTCCGTAAATTCCGCAAGTCACAGATTTTTATGGATAATTCTGTCAAGATTAACCAAAAGCTGGGTAGACGCCTTATCAGGTAATTCAAAAGAATTGACAGCAAGCCATGACAATGGAGAAAGAGGTCCATTCCAGTGCTTCGAAGTAACTTGCAGATGATTCAGCAACCACTGCATGTAACAGTGTGCACAAGACAAGTACATGCCGCAGTTAAGAAGGACTATTAGAAAAAAGGTAATGGAAAGCATTCGACATCGAGTTGATCGTTGGTGTTGATGAGAGATTAAAAGAAGGAGGGAGGGAGACATGCGTGCCACTACTGCGTAATGCGTTGTACAATGTTGTGCTAAACTGTGGAGCTATACCAGAATTCGTTAGAGGACAAGAAAGTGGCCAAACCAGGAGCGGTACGCAGCGACAATATCTTGTGAAAGACAGCAGTGAACTATTTTAGGCTTTTCAATTGCGTCGAAAATAATGTCATGTGATCACACTTTCAGCCTACGAAACCGTCTGCAGAGAGGAGCTATATAATGCGTTTGTTGGTTGTTCAAAGACTGATTTCGGTGGGCTGGCCAGTAGCCTCATGCCGCTTTCTGTACAGAGAACATGCGCATTCTACCAAAGAAATATGTCTCCTTTCGTCTGAAGGAAATTCTAGGGTGCGGTTCAACCTGCTTGAAAGAAGCTGCTTTTTAATAATTTTGGCATGGTCTTTTTCCTTCAACATTTGCTGGGGACTTAGTTTACTTACCTTTGCATCTATCGTTATTTAGTAAGACACTTCGAGTATCATTCACCTATGTATATGAATATGCACACAGAGAAGCGCTATGCAGAGCAGGGCAGGGCAGGGTAGCTCGTTGACCGTCATCAAGAAGTTGTATACCATGGACAGGGCAGGTGGTGCCTCGCGGGGTCTTAAAGAAGACAGTAGCCACCCTCCCGTATCTAATCCAAGAGTCTCGCGACTGCACTAGTCTACATCTTACCCCCTCCGCTATTACTATAGTGTAATTAGTAGAACTCGTTTACTTAACCCCTCTGTGCTAAGCAATTGAAGTCAGGAACCGGGAAGATGGGTTCTTATTTAATGATGTCATCGAAACAACATTTTCAACAACTCTGTATCAAGCGTAAAAAATGAACCAATGTTTCTGTCTTTTTCGGCATCATTTTGCAGAGGGTTTTGGCGAAAAATTTTGTAACATTCCAATGGTAATGAGGGAATCCCGTCTGTTATGAGAGGTGATTGGAGGGTTCTCACGCAGTAGTAGTTCGCACATATGCTTATCCACTTAATTTCAATGACGAGCCTGCTGTTGAAATATCGTCTAACAGGAGAATATCCACTACCACTTGGGCGACACAGAAAAAAATAATGTGAAGATATTGGCAGATGGCGAGGACGGCGCCTCCAGGACATCTTGATAATTTCCCGGTGGTCACTTTCGTCATGAGTGTTGGCTTATATACTGCTGCATTCTAAAATCCAATTATCACAAAAGGCAATTCCTTACCTACTGAGGTAGTTTAAAGCCATCTTGAGGAATGATTGCAAGATGTTTAAGTTTGGCACTTGCCGTCAGTTCACGGAGATACCAATACATCAGTAAGCACCATGTTGATGACGTAAATTTATTCTGTCAGCATATGAACGTACCTCAAAAACTAAAATGCGTGCACAACTGCGTGTACGTGCACTTAAATGCTCTCCAATTTGCTGTGCTGGCTTACGCACTTAGGCGATTCAGAATTGCAAAAGAAGAGTCATCCGCTGTTCGAAAATTGTTTCACCACGTTCGAAGGTAAAATCGTAATGCTCCCAAGGCAAATTGGCCACTTGAATGACCGTGTTTGAAAATGGCTGCATCACATAGCTCCTCACTTCACTTTAGCGGCATCTTCGGCGATCTTCTTAATAAACCTCTTGCCTCAGATGTCACAGAGTAACGGGTGCTGAAGAAAACCCCCAGAACAGTCATACCAGTCTTCAAAATTCGATGCAACTGAGCAGATACTTGACCGCAAAATCACCTATCCTTCCTGACGATTCTACTGGACTTTGTCCAGCTGGGCTTTAGAGCTGAATTTAGAGACGGAAGTTCTGCTGATAATCGTGTGTGTTCATAGGCAGAACTTGGAATAGCGGTCCAAAAGCAGATTCGCACAAGAGAGCACAGAATCCAACACAGTTCTGTAAGAGTGATGTTTCGAGATTGTTCGCATCTCTGGCGTCCTAATGCAGGTGTGGCTGTAAAACTCTCACTACTGCTACATTCGTTGTTAATTACTTCCCTGCAGAACACAAATTTAGGATAGATGCTGAAGGTAGACGTATTTCCCGGCCCATCTGTGATGGTTATTCGGCGATTTTACCCATACATGGCATATGCACTTTCCCCGCACTGCTAAATTTAGTCGCAAATGGTTTAAATCAGGATGGAACTCCTTTGAATTTGGATTTTCATTGCGCTGCCACCAATGTATCGTAGTAAGACTTCCTTAGAGGCAAAAGAAGACACAATGCCTGAGGAGCCACCGAAATGACGGCAGTCGGATCCGGCAGTCAAACAAACAAAGTACTGCAGTTACCGTTCTGAATCCATTCATTTAACATTGCGATGTGTTAGGCGATCATGCAGATTGTCAGATGATTTGCTATTTTAGAAAGGACAATTTTGTCGAACAAGGTTCAATTTGTTAAAAGAAACGAGCACAGAAAGCCAATTACATGCACACGCAGTTAACGTCAGAGAGACATTCAGTTGATTCGCATATTCTATGCCGACTAATTTCTTCAGCGAAGTATTTGCTGCCACTCTGCTGCATTGCAACAACCGTACTCAACAACATAGGCAGTTGTAGGTGGCTTTTGCTCATGCAGTACAGCAAGAAATTCACATGAAGACCAAGTCGAGATGCGCATTTAACCACAAATATTGATGTTCCAATCTCGCTTGAGGATGGACCTTCATTATTAAAGGATATCCATGGATATATCAGCTTCTTGTTGAGTTTGCAAACATCCTCAATCTTTGCAATTTGAGAAGTCCTTTCTGCCAATTGCTGCAGCGTTTTGGATCCCGAACTAATTGCTCGGGGGTTCCAATTCAGTAAAAGTTTGTGAGGTAGTTAAGGCGGTTTACAAAGTTACGCGTTGGTTTCAGAATTCAGCAGTACGTGAGCCAGCTCCTCCTGTAGTGTGTATGAATATTGCGCACACATAACGCAAGTGACTACTAAGAAAATTGTCGGATTGCCAAAATAACTGTGTCTGCTTTTAAGACAACTTCCATAGAGCAGAATGTGTAACACATAGACAAGAAGTAGGCTCGGGTCAAATCACGATTCTAATCATTCCTGCTAAACTGCAGCTTTGACTCGTGATTTTCCACCCATTTTGAAATGACTCGTTTTTAGCAGCAATGCGGACACAGCAACATTAGACCGCAGTTCCCGAATGAAATGTCGGTCTGTCCTAAGACAAGGGCATACGACTTTGCAGAATTGCGGGTCTAACCAACCACGCACGGTGCTACAACTTGTGCTGATCTGACTTATGAATGAAATGGCAGATAGACAACTGTGACAGACTCACACACTTGGCTCATCGTTATTGCAGTGATTAATTAGGCAACGAGGTGGGCGGCCCGACGAACTGTGCCTATATAATTTCGACCAGATCAACGACTGCGCACACACATCATTGTCGAAAACTGTTTTGTTGATTGCATAGAACAAAGCTCTGACGTGTAGTGTAATTTATTTTTGCAAAGCTAAACAACCTTCATGTTCTGTGTCCACCATGATGCTCTAGTTGAAGGCGACGTTTTAGGTACTACGATAGATTTGAAACGGAAAACAAAGTAACAACTTACTGCCGTCACTCGAGCAGCATGTGAGAAGTGAAGGCTTAGCTCCGGTCCTTACTAATCAGCAGTTGATGTCTTGACCATGAGAATGCTCTGACACGTTTGGGACAAGTAGTAGAACGGTTTTCGCATGCAAACCACGATCTATGTTGAACAGCATTATTAAGCTCAATTTGCTCATTTGTCACAATTTAAGCCTGGAAGGTATTTCGCAGAGGGTTCATTTCTTAAAGCACCTCTTCGTGATGGGAACATTACATTTCATTTGCCCGATCTAAGATAGTTTATCTATTTTTCCGTTGATGAGTATGGTGAACTTGGATTTTGCCTAGCATGTACATGCTAGCAGAGCACTGCCACTTATCTACCTTTTAGAAGAATGATAGGGCAACTTGCGGTATTTGGTCATTTGTACTCAGTATAAACTGCGTCTAGAGGCTCCTAGCGGCATTATTCTTCTCTCCTTGCTACACTTATTCGTGAGGGGCGTCCACCGCTTCCTCCTCACATGAGACCTTCATTTAAGCCATGTAATTTGAGTGGTCATACGCCCTCACTAATGTCATGCGAAAGAACTGACAGATTTTAAGCGACTTGGCGTCTGAAGAGGACCATCTCCATAGCAGCGAGTATCCACAATAAAGTTAGCAATGCCTCTGTAAAGGTAGGCTTTAAGCGATATCTCTTTTGGTTAAAACATTTTCAATAAACGTGACAGATGGTCGACTTAGAAACCAAAAAATACGAAGAAGTGGTTAAGATAACTTGGATTGAATAAGGAAGCAAATGTATAGAAGGGTGTTGGCTGCGAGTAGCAGAAAGGGTTGAGAGGAAAAAGGAAATTATGAAAAGGTTATGCTGGGTTGGTAAATAAATTGCTGACGCTGGTACAATGCTTGGGGCCCCTGGCTCACTCCATTGCATTTCACCGATTCATATTCACTTTATTCCGATCCGCCTTCTTCATTTGTGCCATTTCGTCAATCAGCAACTCGCTACTGGTAATGTGAGTCGGTTGTGCTGTGGGGTCACGCGGATCCCTTAGCGCTCCTCGGACTCGACCTTGACGAGATGGCTGAAGTAGGTGTTCACGTTGAAGAAGGCAACTACTTCGTTACTCTAGGTCCATATGGGATCGCTCACAAATGTCATTATTGGAAGTCGGGACAGCTTAAAGTCATGGGAAGATTTACTTTTAAGAATTTCGATGAGAGGATAGGTGAGTCTCCTTGAAGGGCTCACTGCAATTCATCACTGATGGCGGTTAGAGTGTGTGGCATGATTGGGTTTGTATTCGTGTTCCGCTCGGTTGTGCGCGACATGTTGCGTTTTGCTCGAAATGAGGCAAATTTGCAGCACGTCTGTGTTGCCAGTTCTCTCTGCGTCTGCTATGCATTCGATCAGGCTCTATTTGCCATAAAATTGATAAAATTAGGACAAAGAGGCAATTCGAAACCTGCATTTCAATTTGAGTGGTGATAATTTTTTAAGTCCGTGCCAGATTTCCACCCTATTTTCCGAGCTGTCGATTTAACAATCAAAGTCCTCAGATTCGGCAGAATGAAATGCCGAATAGGTAATATGTTTGGAAGTTGATTGCCGTGCCATCAGAGAAATTCGTATCTTTTGGCTCCTTGCCTCTCCTTTACTTTCTATGCAAAATTGATTCCTACACCAACGGTATCACCTCCTCAATACCAAGAATATTACACTGACTTAGGCTGAAGGGGACTGACGGACATGCCAAATTAAGGTTACTTGGAACTACGGAATTGGCATCAAAAGTGAGTTTCTCATTTAACCATCCCATCCTTTATCAAATTATCCGCCTGCTTGCTCATCCGTCTGTCCACGAACTGATTCAAAACTCAACCGAATGAAATAAACCCCAAAAGCAACAGGTCTTCATCGAGTTGTGAATTGCTGTGCCGCTTGAGGTTGATTGTACAGTCAAAATTGCAAATGGTTGCAATTCGACACCATGCGTCCACCATCAACGCAATGGTCAGCACTAACACTTGATTTACCGTATTGCAGTCAAAATGACTTAAATGGGATAGGGAGTAGTCTGCACAAGTACGCATCTTCTAATGTGACAGAGGAAATTCCAAAAGCGTCAGGGCATGATCTTTACACACTTATCAATTGTTATGACGATTGAAGTATAGCTTCTCATAATGCCAATGCATGAACAATGCCTATTCTGACAAATAAGCTCTCAAATTCTTTAAAAAGGACTGAAATGCCAAATCCAGCTTGGCATTTGCAAAGCGTAACGAGGGAAATAGTAAAATTTAATGCGCGTCAATTAAGTGCCTGCATAACTAATATTCCTATGCATTTGGTCAGCGGATGAATGCCATAATGCTTGGCTCATTTCCTCTTGATGGAAAAACACAAGGAATCAGTTTCAGCCGTCGTTTTATATCACTGATTTTCTGCCAGTACCTCCATATGCCTTTACTATTATTGAAACGGAGTTCGTGCGCTGATTTCTGATGCGAAATAATTGCGCCTATGGCTTGAGCGTGGATCAGAGTCAAAGTAAACGGCGTTGGTGGCAGATAACGAGACACTGACCATTCCTTGAGCATTTCTCATGCATCTATTATTTAAAGAGGGTTTGATAAAAGCAACTACCAAGCTCCCCAAGGCACATAGGGATTCATTCGCGGCTATCGTGATTTAATGCCGAGACAGCCCGTTGGTCGTGAAGAAGAGTGTGTCTAATATATTTGTTAGATTGTCACTTCAACTCTCAAAGCCGACTATGCTAGGATGGGAGAAGGATGTCGCCTCTACAGTTGCAATAATAATGCAGACAACACATTGGACGTAAGAGAATGCCACCATATGTGGGAAGATATGTTTCTGGGTGAGGGCTAGTGCACAACTTTCCTTGTCTTAAATTCGCATTTCACATTGCTGAATCAGATTGTGAGCATAGCGCAAAGAAAGACTCAAAATAAGCAAATCTCGGTACGGACTTAACAATTCAAACTGCCTATTTGTTCAGGTTTTCCATACTTGAGGAGCATATAAGCCAAATCAGGTGCAATGGAAACAACCAACACGGTGGTGCTGCAAACATGCCACCGAGAAAAGCATCAAACCCGAAATCAAACCATGGCATTGCCACTACATCCTCCCTTCAACCCACCCCACCAACACCCACGTACTGTCCACCTCCCACTAGTTCTCAATCCCAACTCCAACCACCCTTCCATCGCGTCAGCTTCCAACGCCACGTCATTCCTCACTACCGACGCCAAACAAGCCTAACCAATTCACCTGCGCTTTGCTCGTGCCAAGGTACCTCTTAAACAACCAAACTCAACCACACAGTAGCTAACACATTCAACACCTGCTTTCACCAACTTTGCATCAATGACTCTCCTATCTCTTGGCTTACGCGAACACATCCACTGCGTCGATATTCCACACCCAATCCCTCCTCTCTCAATGACCCACCCCTCTCCAATGCTCCTCCAACCTGAAGAGTAAGATACACCATTTCCCAAAGACTCGTTCACACACACAAAAACACATTCAAAGGTGACTGCAAAAGCACTAATCTTTCGGTCATTCCCCAGTAGCCTAAGCGGAAAACACAATCGTCTTTGCAGTGGCCCTCAAAAGGACCGTTGTCACGTTCATGGTTGCAGCAGACTCATCAAGTCAGTCCAGTGGTCAGTAAGACACTTGGTCGACCTACTCCTTACTGCCCACCGGCTTCTCCGTCTTCTTCGGCAGCAGCACCGCCTGAATGTTAGGCAGCACACCACCCTGCGCGATTGTCACACCACCCAACAACTTGTTCAACTCCTCATCGTTGCGGATGGCCAACTGTAGGTGACGAAAAATGATGCACGTCTTCTTGTTGCCGCGCGCTGCATTACTCGCCAACTCCAACACCTCGGCAACCAGGTGTTCTAGCACAGCTGCCTGGTAGACCGGTGCTCCAGCACCCACACGCTCCGCGTAGTTGCCACGACGCAACAGACGATGCGCTCGACCCACCGGGAACTGCAGACCTGCCCGCGCCGACCTCGTCTTCGCTTTGGCTCGTGACTTGCCACCTTTGCCTCTTCCACCCATTCTTCTCTTCTCGCCCCGTCGACACACTAAACAACAAACCGATTGAAGCGTGATTCCGTCACATACCGGACTGCTTCCGCCTTATAAGCACATTTATCGCATTGAGGCACACTTCTTATTGGCCACAGAGCAGTCTAACCAATTTGCACATCCCATTGGTTCGCCAACGTCAACGCCCTCTGCCATTGGTTGTTTACTAATTATCCTGCTGCAATGAATAGGTGACTGCGCTTTGCCTGACTAGATTGTGTGCGGGAGAAGCCATGTAATTTTATTCAAAACTCTCACCTCAGATGACCTGCATTTCATCGATATCGCATGTACTGCAACACCATACACCCATACACCCTAAATCGCCCTAGTTAGCTGTGCCAGAAAAGGACAGTGGATAACGCAATGGGCAGATAGCTTTTGTATATACCTAATTTGCTTTTACGTTGTATTCCTGACATGTGCAGTTAGGTTTCCTTCAATTTCCCTCTTTATTCTTCTGCTAATTATTTACTTGATAGTGTTTCCTATTTAGTTTGACAAATGCTCTTATAGCATCTACATTTACGTGTACAGGCGTGGTGGCTAAAATCACGCCTATTCCGAAGGCAGCAACTGCAGTAAAGTTGGTGCACGAAACTGCTGAAAATGCCACAAGCTATCAATTGTTTAATATTGCGGACATTATAAATAGCATTAAGAATAGCCGTTCATTGTGGACAACTGCTTCTCAAACGCTTTCTCATGTAATAGATGGAGGCAGTGGCAAACAATTCGAATCCATCCTAATTTAACAAAACGCTACCAACCACGAATAATCGCGCCACCATAATTCAGGTAAAACCACCTGACCACGCCCAAATTTAATACACTCAGTTTGCACGTCCCCAACTTACTGAAGTAGAAGACAGCCTTTTGACTCACCGACTAAGTAGTATCCTTCTATGACAACACCGAGAAACACGAGCACTGAAAACACTCAATCCAGCACAAAGCTTGATTCCCTTTCTTCTTTTCATCGTTGACCTCCATAATGACCCCCACGCGGGTTACCATATCCCACTCTCCTCCACCGACTTCCCCTGCCCTACAACTAGTGGTGACCACCGCCCACACTGACACCAGCACCCCGACAGCACCAAGACAGTGGGAACGAGGACCAGAGAGAATACGAGGAAGTAGCAGCGAAATGCATATTTTTGTCAACAACGATCAAAAATAAATGCGGTGGTGGTGTTGGTGGCCCTCAACGGGGTCGAGGGATTCGTTCACTCACAGGGCGACGTCAAGTGGGCTGCAATGGAGTGAAGCAGAGCGTTGCTAGTCAGCAGCAGCAGCACCAGCAACGCCCGCAACACTCCACATCCAACCCATCTACTTAGAGCCCATGTACTTGGTCACGGCCTTCGTGCCCTCCGACACCGCATGCTTCGCCAACTCACCAGGCAGCAGCAGACGCACAGCAGTCTGAATCTCTCTGCTCGTGATTGTCGACTTCTTGTTGTAGTGCGCCAACCGACTCGACTCAGCAGCGATTCGCTCGAAGATGTCGTTCACAAAGGAATTCATGATGGACATCGCCTTCGACGAGATACCCGTGTCCGGATGTACCTGGCGCAACACCTTGTAGATGTAGATGGCGTAGCTCTCCTTCCTCCGTCTCTTCTTTGCCTTGTCCGTCTTCCGCACCTTCACCTTCGACGCCTTCTTTGCAGCTTTGCCTGACACTACTTTCGGAGCCATGACGACCTTCTCTTGCCCTAATTGTCAGTGAAACGAAACAATTCACGTCGGAAATGTCACCATCAAGGTTACTTATAGACAAATCTCCACCACTATCACTGGCAAAGTTCGAGTTATCAATGGCTCAGACAACAGCCAATGACAGTAAAGAAAACAGCAAAAGCCATCTTCTAATTGGGCGTTGATAGAAGGCAAATGATGTGACGACGAACTGCACTACTTCTTTGGTGCATAGATGTCAGCCTTCCACGAGCCAATCAAACCCTAGATTTCACCGCACTCAAACACAAAAATATAACTCTAATTTATTCGAATTTATGTAACAAAAACTTACCTTATTTATAAGGTAACATATCAATTAATGCACGCACTTTAAAGAGGCATGAATACGTAGCTAGCACATTTGCAAGATTGCTAATCCTGGTTGATATTTTGAAAACAACCACTTTAGTGGCCGAAATTGGAGTTGACATCTCTCCTGAAGCCAGATCATTGCGAAGTCCACTCATCGAATTCACTTTAATTGGGAAAGGTGATTGGCTTTATGCACATTCAAGTAATTACATTTCGCCTCATTTTTCATAAAGTGGTAGGTTAAGAACCCTTTTATGCAGCTAAACTTTCTTCGCGTTTTAGACGAGTCAATTCACGTAATGACAGTCTGATTTATCTTTTTCACTGTGTTGTTGATGCGCTATTGGCCCCAAACTTCTTCCAAATCACACCAGATCCCGCCTGATTTCCAGCAAATACGGTAAGGCTGCTTCTCCTAACCATGCTTCCCTATCTCTGAGGATGGAACTCTCAACAGTTAATTATTATCTAATAGGCATGGGTCCCACCTCAACTAGGAAAAGCACCTCAATTCACAATTCGCTGCAAAAAAGCAGTGGCCTTGACTAGGTGAACAGTTCTCTGCTTGCGGATACAAATTATGCGTAGGAAGCACACTGCATCACTTGGTGTAAAGCAGCGAAAGAAGCAAATGCTACTTGAAAGTAACTTCTTATCGGTCATTTCACATGTTAGCCTTTCATTCCAGCTTGATCGAATTGATTGGTATTGAGACGTCATGCAGCGTTTTGAGCTACCATTCTGCAAAATTGGGCCTCAGGTTTGACGCATCAGACCTGTGCCTCTGCAAAAAATTACCGCATTGATTGACTTATTCAAAGGGTTCAAATAATGTACAATTCTCAAACCTTGCAAGCTTGTGCTTCGTTTGAAGTGCACGCAGTCTCGCAATCACACGATCTTGCTGCCGCCTTTTCAGCTCTAATGGCTAGCATGAAAAGCAGCCCCGCGTACAATGGGCTAAACATTTTACAAATAGTGGAGAGTTATCAAAACAAAGGAAAATCTATGCTAAGCTAGGAGGCAAATCGTATTTCAATTCTAGCCTCGAAAATCCGTGCGTTTAGTGTCAGGACTTAAATGCAATGGTTCCATGTTGACCGAATCTCTTCAAGCCGAAAGTCTTCTCAAACCTTAGCTGGACCCATTCTCAGTCAATGGAAAGGACTGTCCATAGTAAAAGGTTGGCATGTGTTTCAGAACCTCTACCGGATGATTAACGCTAAAGGACTCATTTGGTCTGATATGGCTTTGATGCATTATGATGTGAGGCGGGTTGAAGCTAATTCTCTGCACACCCTAAGGCTTCGCTGGTTAAGAAGTTAGACTTTTCACCAGCTGAAGTAGAAAGAAATGATTTTTGAAATAAAGACAGGCCTTATTTATCACGGGACACAATAGCCGCCCAGAAAAGTTCGCTTTACATGCAATACATCCCAGGAAGTAAAACGAGAAAATCTACTTTTAAATATCGGGAGGCTTTTGATGCACAGATGATAGATTTCATGTTTAAAACCACCTCAGACCAGCAGCACACCAGCCGCATGCTGGTCAAATTCCATCGTGTTTTACCCGCACGGACACTAACCTACTTACCGAACATTTAGCGAAATAACCGAATCTACTTTAATGCTGCACGCTTGTTCAAAGTTGGAATGATGCAAAGGTATAGCCGGCTATAGCGATCGCTGGATTACACGGATTGCAGGCAACTCCTAATGCTTATTTCGGTGCAAATTTTGCGGCTAGCTCAGAGAGTTGCCATCCTTGCGGTGGTTGATCATAACGACAATGCGCAAGTGAACTCCGTGTCCAAACTGGACAGTTGTTGACCCGGCTAGCCCGATCCGAGGTAAGTCACAGAATGCCCGTTTTTCTAATAGTTTAAGACATTTACGGTTTCTTCGTTCATTTAGCACACTTTATTATGCGGATCAAAAAATTCCCTAAGTGGCGCCTCTTCTTCATGATCAATGGCTTATTTGAGTCGTGCAGCAGATGTCCTATCCTATCTACTCTGGTGGCTAAAATAAGCTTTAAGGGAAGGGACCTAGAGTTCAAAGGATCTTTAACCAGCAGATACAGAAACAGGGCTCCTGAAAGAATGATTCCCCGGTGACAATAATACTGATACATTCTTGGCCTCCGTACTTTCGGATAGAACAGCCGATTTGGGTGGCAGCTTGCTTTATAAGGAGCAGACGAGTTCTGTCACTCGGCTGACTAATGTCACCTCTGACAGCACATGAGTTCCTAAGACTGTAAAATGCGGGATGGCCTACCCTTCGCGCTCTTTTCAATGTGGAAGTTAGCGTAGAGGGGGATAGCTGAGCTAACGGAATAATACACCTTAGCGGGCAAGTAGCTCTCATCAAAAACAAATTGTCCATGCTAATCACACTGTGCCAGTGCAAATAAATCCCAGGCCATCCAATTCAAGCAGATGGTGAATATTTATCAGTATGCTGTCCCTTTACAGTTCTTGTGACCTCCTCCTGCATTGGTTTTCTGTTCAAGGAAATTACCTGCTGCGACCTTTTCTTTGCTCCATTTAACAGATTGGAACACCAAAGGTATTTGCTAGGCATGAACAATTGCAAAGTTAGAGTCTATGCTTAAGAGGGCGCCTGTTTGTGTGTAGCACTGTGCTTTAGTCATCATTTGGTATATCATGGTTGTATATGCTCATAATTCGAGGAACCAGATGAAACCGACTTTTTCTACCCAAGGACTGTCGTATATTAGGCACCAGATATGTTATCAAGTGGGCGGACAGACAATTACAGAAAAGGAAAACTGGTACAGTTGTGTAGGCCAGCAAAGCAGATATGTGTTCTAAGTCATTGTAGTCATCCTACCAACAAGCACCCCTTCCGTACTATGCAGCTTCGCGCCCATCCGATTACCGCCCATGCAAAGCACTATATTTGGTCAAATGCAAAGATGGACTCTACGTTTTAGGAGAAAATGTCAAGAGCGAATGGCATTTGCGAAAATCTTCCATTAAAAGAATAACAGATTAGTGCCCAAACGTAATGTGAGTTGCAATAATGTCCGTATAAATCAACTTTTAGGTGAGATGCTGCCAACTGACATGAAAGTTGTTACTGAGGAGATATCACTTCCTCCTGAGGAGAAAAAACCCCCTACTCTACAAAGACTTCTGCGTGCTTATAGTTTCAATATCCGCCAAAACATAACCTCATCTAACCAGCTTTCTGCTCTGGATTGTGCAATGGCAAACGTGAGGTTGATGAATGCTAAAATCACTTGTCCTGTTATAGCTTGCAAAGCTTTGCTACGGCTGCTTAATACCGACGTGTATGAGCAAGCAATAGCGAGTAACAGCAAATGCGCTCAGGATAAACGACGAGGCAGTGAGATGTCGAAGACAATGGAAGCTACCCTCTTGCAACCCCATCGAAATTGTCACTCTGTCCAGGCCTAACCCAGCTACTAACGCTCAACACTCTGGCACCAAGTGTAAAAGGACTACCCAGTCCCTCTGCAGAAGACATGATTTGTACTGCCCCACAAGCTATACGGGCAATGTCGGGGCTATATCTCCACATCAAATGTCAGAGACTCTCTATACTACTTTCCAATCACCAGACCAAGGTAGGACACTTTTTTGAGTAGTTTAGTGATGGTCAGAACGTTATTTTTGTGATCAGTATTAGCGTGCTTCACATTGCTCAGTTTGGATGAATCCATCTACGTAAAAGTCCGCACATGCTGGGCCATGTGTTCCTTGAGTAGGGACTGGAATGCCTTTAACCCAGAGGATTGGGTTACACAAGGAGTTTTCATTAATCCCAAGTCCACTATCTTCAGTAATGCTTGGAATGTAGCTTAAAATGTATGAAATGAAGGAGTAATCTAACTCACTACTTCATGTTTATTTGAAGTGGGATTGTCAAATCCTCCAATCCAATTATTTTTAGGGAATCGTCTTCTTTATTTAGGCAGCAACGAGGCAATGAGCTAGAATACTTAACTTCCACAGGTTGCTTTGGTCAAGGACATTTGCCTGATCTTGCGAACTGCGGTATCTGCACCACATTTAACTGGGAAGGAAGCTGCACTTAAGCCTCATCTACAGTAATAACCTGTAGCAAAGCCATGCAATGGATTTCTTTAACATGAAAAATTTAAGTCGTTCGCCTGTTGAGAACTTTATATCCACCAGTAACTTGCCTGTAGAACATAAAACAAATTTGAAAAAGTGTCAATCCCACAACTTTGGCAAAAACAGCCTCAAAATGCAAAGAGTCTTTTAAGAAATCATTTATGCATGCTTTCGATCATCTAGAAATGTGTAAAGCAAATTAGCTTTTCTGTTGGTTTTATTGGCTGTTTTTAATCAGCAATGTCCAAACTCCCACTCTCGTGCTAACGATGTGGCAAATTAACGGCGCAAATAGACACTTTGGAATAGGTTCAGTTCCCAAGAGACTATGTTAATGTATTGCTTTCGCAGCGAACTGAGAGTTAAAAACCATTAGCTTGAGGCACTATGCATTCTGAGCAGACGCAAACCCATCCATTGCACTAGCGGACTTTTTTAGATCAAGCGAAATTCAAAAGTAATGTTTCCTCCTAACACTACTCATCTTGTGCTTTTTTACATTAGCAACTACAAATGCGCCTTGGAGAAAGCCTACCACCTGCGATACCGCGGAGTGAATTCGTCGCAGCATTCTATCGACAACAAAAACTGTAAGAGTACGAGCTAGTAAATCTCTGTCCTTATTGTCAGGACATTCACTCAAACCGGCGAGGTTATTACTCGTCGAAACACGTCAAGTATTATGATATTAAAGTCGAATCTTGCCATAGCGGACAATGGAACCTATAACATGCGTCTGTGTAATTAAATGGCATTGAGTATTAATCGTAGTCGCAAGAAATCATAATACTGACGTAGGTAATGTGTTACTGATGCAGGATGAGGGTGTGAGGCCAGTGAGCATGATGCCGATCAAAGTGCAGCATGAGGATAATTGATAGGCGAATGATTAAGCGTAGAGATAAGCAAACTAATAAGTTCTGTATAGTGGTCAAAACTTTCTTTGTGGCTACACACAAGCATGGCAGAACAAAGTACAAGAGAGTAATTTTCCATAAACAAACTTTGTCCTATGCTACTTATGATGCTGAATCTGAGTTATTGCCTTACATTAAGCAACGCAAGCTGACGACCCTCAGCGATGTAAATAAAAGCACAACGAAGAAAAAAAGGAGTTGTCTCTTTTTGAATACTAATATTAAGAAAAATGGATTTAGAATTCGAAACTTCAGATGGCGGAATGCAACCCAAAATTCCCTTTATAAACGATAAATTGCAGAAACGTTTTTAAGCGGCTGTTCACAAACGCAGGTTTGCGAACGAGTAGGCTTCCTTCTTAGGCGCATCCCTAACCATATGCCATCATCACTCCTTGATCGACTTAGAGGAGGTCTGTCCTTCGGCTGAATATACACGATCCCACAGTGTCTGAATTGCCCATGTAGCCATCAATACGACAAGTCAATACAATTGTTAACGTCTGCTTCAAATGAATTAGCTGAGTCACAGCCGCTTGCTTTCTCAGCACATGCAGCTTAGATAGCCACAGAAACTAGCTTTGTGGTTTCGCGGGCATCAGGTTGTCGTAAAAGCAAATAGGCCTCTATACAAAAAAAGTTTGATAAATGATGATAGGAATAAAATTCAATTACTCTACTGATATTATGCAATTGTTACTCAGTAGCATAGTCAACGGGTGGGACATAAATTACGGGTCTTTACTACGCTCTACAGCTTTTGAAATCTTTTCCCAAATTTCTATGTGACCAAGATCACTGGCGATTGACAAAGCTGTTCCATTTTTCCCATACTTTGCATTCATGTCGGCTCCTAAAAACAAAGCACCAAAATGTAGATTAATACGACGCTAGTAAGATAAGGATAAGGATGTTTAAATGGATGGAGAGAGAATTAAGAAAGATTATGTGCATAAACAGGCAACTATAAGCTCCGCATTTATGACTCATTGGCTTTAAATGTGTAAAAGATTAAGCCAGACTTCAAGGGAATAGTTACCATAAATGACCACGGTAAACGCCTCTATTCGGCGAAAACTCAACCACTCACCGGCAGCCAGAAGGCACTCGACCATGTTAGCGTCCCCGACTTTGACGGCCAGCATAAGTGGCGTGAGGCCCTTTCTGTCTCGTTGCTCGATATTGGCTCCATTCGCGATAAAGTATTGAAGAACAGGCACGCGACGTCCACAAATCGCTGCGAAAATAGGTGGTTTCATGCAGGAGGCGCATCGGTTGATGTCAACTCCACGCAGGAGCAACAGTCGTATCAGCAGAATGTGGCCGTTCAAGGCAGCTTGCTCGAGTGCGATTTGCAGACATCTGCTTCGCGAAGCCGAGGGACAATTTGTCTCCAAAATGAATTTTGCCGTTTCATAGTCACCCTAGTTGTAGGAAATGTAATTACAGGTATGATGCATCATCAGATGGTTAGCTCAGCAATTCTATAAACCAATATTTTGCCCACTTTTCGGGATCGTGCTATGGGTAAAATTGCCTTCATTGCCAGTTGCATAATGAGTAAAAAGTAAATAATGTCTCTATTAACTCATATAGGCAAATGCAGAACATGCACTTGGACACTAGCAAGCGTGAGCGCGGCTTGGTCTCTTTTATCCAGTCTGTAGCCTTCACCGGCACCATGGAAAATAAGGCATCGAACAACCTTTGTGCGCCTGTAGTGAACAGCTCGGCTTAAAGGGGTTTCGTTATATACATTTGCCGCATCAATGCGACTCCCATGATTCAGAAGCATTTTCACAAGCGGCAGGTGACCTTCGGTGGCTGCACAATGAAGCGCAGTGTTCATGTTTTCATCGGTACAAGAGACCGGCATGCCATATTCAAGGAGGACCTGCAGTGCTTCTTGATGACATTTATGCACTGCTACATGAAGAGGAGGACACAATGAACTCCCGCCACTTCCGCTAGCATCCGCCTAAAGGTGAGAAGTGAGTATTGTCTTGGCTTAATAATCCTTGCAGTGCCCCGATGTTATGATACTGCCAAGCAAATTTAGGGTGTAAACACACAGAGCATGCTATGCTGCTACTGGTGAGTTGGCGAAGCACGCATTGTCGGAGGGTGCCGAGGCTGCGACCAAGTACACCAGTTCAAAGTAGATGAGTTGGATGTAGAGTGCTACTGGTGCCGCTGACTAGTTGCACTCTACTCCACTGCAGCCCACTCGACTCCACCCTGTGCGTGAATGAACACATCCCACGACCCTGTTGAGGACCACCACCACCACCACCACCACTACTGCATTCACTTTTGATTGCTGTGGACAAAAATATGTGCATTTACTGCCGCCTCCTCCCTTTATATCCAGTCCCCATTCTCATTGTCTGACCGATCTCGAAGTGCTAGTGTCGGTATTGGCCGTGGTCATCGCTAGGTGTAGACAGGGGAGGTCGAAGGAGGGGGATAGGAGATACAATGACTGATGTGAGGATGGCTATAAGGTTCAGCGCTAAGGGAAATAATAAAATAAGCTTTGTGCCAGATTAAGCGTTTCCATCGCTTTTGGTTCTGAGCGGTCTCACAAAAGGCTAATACTTGTTGGATGATGGGCCACAAGGCTGTGTTCTACTGGACATAGGAAGAAAGCGGCAGTAAATGCACATATTTTTGTCCACAGCAATCAAAAGTGAATGTAGTAGTGGTGGTGGCCCTCAACAGGATCGTGGGATGCGTTCACTCAAGCACACGACGGAGTCGAGCGGGCTGCAGTGGAGTAGAGTGCAACTAGTCAGCGGCACCAGTAGCACTCTACATCCAACTCATCTACTTTGAGCTGGTGTACTTGGTCACAGCCTTGGTACCCTCCACCACCGCGTGCTTCGCCAACTCACCAGGCAGCAGCAGACGCACAGCAGTTTGAATCTCTCTGCTCGTGATTGTCGACTTCTTGTTGTAGTGCGCCAACCGGCTCGACTCAGCAGCGATTCGCTCGAAAATGTCGTTCACAAAGGAGTTCATGATGGACATCGCCTTCGACGAGATGCCCGAGTCCTTATGCACCTGGCGCAACACCTTATAGATGTAAATGGCAAAGCTCCCCTTCCTCCGTCTCTTTTTTGCCTTGTCCGTCCACGGCACCTTCACCTTCGACGCCTTCTTTGCAGCTTTGCCTGACACTACTTTAGGAGCCATGACAACTTCCTCCTCTCTTAATCGTCAGTGAAGCTCAACAAAATTCACTTCGAGACTGCCATCACCACATTTATTATGGACAAATCTTCCATCACTATCACTGACAAAGTTCGAGTTGTCAATGGTTTATGTGTCAGCCAATAGCAGTAAGGAAAATTGCATCAGGCGTCTTCTCATTGGGCATTGATATAAGGTAGATGATGACGGCGAATCGCACCAGTTTTTCGTGTGCATAGATGGCGTCGCTGGATTAGCCAATCAATGCCTAGATTCAGTGCACTCAAACACTAAAACATTTTTCTTATTCTATTCCTTTTACCTTAGAAAATATTAAGTCAACCTCATTTGTCAATTAGAATTTAAATGTAGGCAAAACTTGCTTTGAAGGGATCATTTTATTTTTTGAACTCATCGCCCTCTCCTTCTGCTGCATGACCACGATCCTCTCATGTCTTGACGGCATCCATGTGGCGCTGGAATAGTGGGTGTTGAAGGTCATTGCCAGATCTAGAAAGTCTAGGAAGAATTGCTGAAAATTAACATTTGCTCCATCTACCCATGCCAACCATCCGATTCTGCATTAGCATGACCGTACTGGCCTTAATGTCAGTCGGTCTGCAAGCTGCATTGCCGGAGAAGGAGGACAAAACGAAGTCGGAAGTGCCTCTTGAGGAGGGCTAATCCAATGCCAACGCCGGATAGGTTGGAGGTGCTGTCGACCGTGGCGGCAATGAGGATGATGATGTTCGATGTGATAAGTATGATGAAGGCAAATACGACGTAGACAACAACGGTGGATGCGATAGAGATGGCAGAATAGACGGTGATACATATGACATGACTGATTAGGGTGAGGATAGAATTCCCAGCATAAGACGACATAAAGTTTTCTGTTTACATTCAAGTTTGCCTGACAGCCGTGTATGTGATAATGCCAATTTTAACATGGATGCGGTTTACTCAAGTACGATTTCCCCAATTCGACTTCCATCACATTATGAGTCGACAGGCAGTAAATATAGATGCTCTCTAACTCTCGAATTTGTTCAATCCAGCGACCCGCTGAGGGCATCTTGAAGGCGATACAGTGACAGATAAATAATCATGTGAGTTGTTTGCCATTAAATTGGCTCTAGACGTTCCTGCAGTATTATCCGTGACAGTGGGCCATTTTTTGTATTTGTCCACACGGGTTTGCGATTTTCACTCATTCTTCAGTCAATTTTGTTGCATTTGTCTAGAAAAGACTGCGAATTTCTCTCCTCCTGTAGGCAATTTTGTTGCATTAGTCTAAAAATGCTATGACTTTCACTCTTTCTTTAGTTAATTTTGTTGCATTGGTCGACACGAGGTTGAGATTTTCTCTCCTTCTCTGAATGAACGCTCGTGATGGCGCTGGACCAGGCAGTGCGCGCACCAGTGACCAGTCTGCTTTCGAAATCAGAGCAAAAAGTGGAGTGGACCAGCCTTTCGGCAATGTTGCAGCTGACAGATCAAAATCTTATTGCATTTATTAACAGCATTGTTTGTTGCCTCTCTCACGCCTAAATTTGCTTCAACGCAGCAGCACAAATGCATGGCCAGTAACGTTCAGTTAGATCCTTGTTTGCAGAAAATGTTTCGTGCTTATACAACAATGACGTGTTTCGTTTCCCCATTTGGATTGAGTATAGCGCCTAGAGGAGCAGTGGTTGGATTAGCTACTTTTTCTACAGCTTATGTGTCCACCTCGACGTATAGTAAATACCGTTAGACCTGAACCAGGGTACAGTAAGCCATAGAGGTAGCTGAAGGTAAAAAAACGGCGCGGGAAAGTTTGATAACTGATTGGCACTTTAGACGCTACAGCACAAAAATGTGACCAGAAACTGCTCATAGGATACGGGCCTTACTTGGAAACCAATTACGTCATTTGTGACACATTTGTACTGCTTCGTAAGGTCACTTTCTATCCCATCATGCTGCATACTTTTACACTGTACTTGATTGCTAATCATTTCAGTACATACTGCTTTATTGAATAGGGTAATACTAAAGGAAGGGACAGTGAAGTCGGTGGTGGAAATGAATACTCCGTCTATGGTGCGATCGGCGATCACACCAAATAGAAATTGAGTGTAAGCGCGTAGAAGTGTGTTTCTTGGAGTGCATTAGCATAGTTTGCATCCACAAATGCTTCTTTCAATCCTTTAGAAGAGAACAGGCAATTCTTTTGTGGCATAATGGAGTGAAACAAGCAAAATTAAAGCTCAGCCCACTGTGATTTACCATGTAGAATGATATGGAATACGATAACGGTATCTGCTTACCATAGTCTGCAAGTGTGGAAGTTCGTAAATTGTCCACGCGCCTACGTCAGAGCAATCGGATTCCCAATCATACGGTCTCTCTTCAGTTACTCTACTTAGGAGCTCCAGAGTAATCCAGCCTGTGCCAGTAAGACCCTCCTTAACCAGAATATTACAAGCACATCCCCTTGCCTAAGACCACTGCATTTCTATGAGACTGTACTGCTACAACCGCGTGACTCTCACATCAAGACAATATTGCTTAGTGGGAAGCTAAGGAGTCCATTTACTAAACCAACGTAAAGCATCTCATACTTGCCTACTTTTCGAAAAGTGTCAGCTAGAGTGATCAAAGAGACCTAGTACAGGGTTAATGATTGTTCATGTCTACAAGAGAAGTGACCATTACCCTGACGCTGATACGACGGCTTCAAGAGGTCGCATCAGGTATCAGTGGCAGCTAGTGAGACATGGCAACTCAAGCAGTCCTTTGGACAATTAATGTCATAGTTGGCAACTTATAATTACCAACCATTAATATAACTTTTCGTTCTCCCCCACACTTCGTCCATAGCCGAATTGCTAGCCTACGTGGATGTTGCATCGAATTCAGATTGAATAGCTGTCAAAATTGCAGCGATTATTTGGACAAACAACTGTCAACACGATGCTGGTTGGTGCATGTCTTGGAGGCACAGCAAGAGGAGGAGGAGAAAGAGTCCAAGACAGAAATCGAACTATTCGAAAACCGATTGAGCGCTTGTTCGCACTTCCGGTCCATACTTATATCATCTGAGTGTCAGACACCTAAATATGGTGGTGAATAAATGGAATTTTCGCCCAAATGATTAATAATACTAAAATGTCGTGGTAGCCATAAATTCATTGGACTGTGTTGAACTAACACTAATGGAATGAATCTTAGGAACCGATCACTACTCGCGCCTTAAAATCACGTCATGTTATGTGAATAACTCCTTGCCAAATAATTGTTGCAAATTTTTCTACTGATCGCTCTTTTTACTTATGAACATCTGCAAACCAAAGAAATAGATAGCTCAGACTGCCATTGATTTGTTGGAACTCGCCTCATTTTGACCGACCAAATACAGCGGGTATTTGCCGAAGCAGAGGAACTTAGCACCTGCACTCATCAGCTGCATCGTGCAGATCGGTCTCGTGTGAGTTTGTGTCGCATTCGACAGGGAATTCTCAAATTTTAGTTTTGTTAGCAGCGCTTTGAAATCCAGGCAGGCACGGGCAAATGGAGATGAAGTGTATTGTATCTTTTAAGTGCATATCGCATAAGCAACAAGTAGATCGGTGTTGGTGACGTGAAAGCTAATTTATGCTGCAAGCACTTCTGCTGGCAAATAACGGAAAAGAGTCGCAGAACAAACGAGTGAATTGCGCAGCCTTTCATTCGTCGTTTATTATTTCATGGCCAGCATACGGAATCCATCTGCCTAACTCCTGCAACTATTACCACTCACCGTCTGATGCAGTTGCAAACCAGCGACTCCATCACTCGTGTCACAAACGCCCCTCTTTAAGGTTCCTGACACTGCCTTCTCTGATTATCTCAGCCAGCTTCTTTCAAAGTGGAACTGTTAATTGGTCTTGGGTTCATGGCGCAAGTAATTTGACCAAATTAGCCGAGTCCACTTTGAAAGAGTGGCATTCATCACTTCCTCTCATGCGCCAATGAATTCGAAGCCAAAACATCCCTCATGTGTGCGGCTCCTCAACAAAGCGAATGTTGATTTGTAGATACAGCCCACTTCGATGCAAACAGGAGACAAACTACTCGCAGTTAAATCGCTACTTGCAATCTCTGATTGCTTCGTCTTCTTCCTTCACTTTAGATAACATCATTGGCTATAGTGCCACTTTGAAGCGAATCATGCAGGTACGTGCATTTAGATGCCATGCACTGCGACTAGTTCAGTTGACCCTGAATTTGGAAGTATTTCTGATGTATTTTGATGCAGTAAGTCAGTGCACAAGTTGTGATTTGCTATTATGGGCTTGTTCAAGCAGAGCTTTGGGAATGGAACATTTGTCCTTCCGCCGTGAAATTGGGAGCATTTGCGTGCATTTCAGGGCGATGCAGCTGTCTCTTTCTCTTCTGCCTCCAGTATCGTAGCAACAGTCATTAAGTGGAAAGTTAACTCCACAAATTATAGCAATATTTTGTTTCTATTTTAAACTCTGCGGATTTATCCGAATGACACGTTGAAAAATGAAGGCTGCTTATTAAGTCTGTTTTCGGATCCACAGCAAAAAGGAGAATTGGACTCGCCTTATCACAATATTACAGTTGACTAAACAAAATCTCACAACTTTTGCTGACAGAATTGCTGGTTGCCTCTCTCACAGTTAAATACTTTCCCATCTCAGTGGTACCAGCATTTGATAGGTGACATCTGGTTTTATCTTTGTTTTCAAAAAAAGTTTGCCTTGACGCGGCAATGGCGTTTTTCCTCCCTCCGTATAGACCATGTAGACCTCCTAGCAGAGCAGTGATTAGATCGACCAATTTTGTTTGCTAGTGGTGCATTTGCTTTGACGCAAATCTGACATTGTTAAACCTGCACCATTCTCCTACAGACAGGATGCTATACAATTCAGCAGAGCATAGAGGCAGCGGACGTTGAAGCAGGAAAGCATAAGAACTGTCTACTGCGAATTGCCATTTCATGCACCGCAGCAACGAAGGAGACCAGAAACTACGCATAGGATACGGGCTGACTCACTTTGTTACATTCCAATCAGTTGCACCTTACTTTAGTCTGCCCTGCTACTCTCTATTCTTCAACACTCCTCTTCTCATATTTGTGCTAGCTCGTACAGTCGAGTCTATCCCATTATATTACAGTCCTTCAAACTGGACTTGATTGCAGACCATTGCGCATATATATTACCGTATTGAATAAGGTAATATTAAAGGAGGAGGCAATGACGTTGGTGGTGGAGGTGGATGCTGTGTTCATGGAGCTGTCGGCGGCCGTATCAACAAATGAATGAGTGCAAGCGTGTTGAAGCGTATTTGTGGAAGGCGGCTGTTCAGTTTGCATTCGCAAATGCATCGTCAAATGCACGAAGTCCTACAAGGTGAGCCGCAAAGTTGGTACACATCAATGTACGCAAATGGAAAAAGTTGCATACATACGTCACTTTAGTATGAATGTGCATTTTATGATCCTGTTTCTGCATGCATAGATTCGTAATTTATGTCATCCCTCCACTTTGTAATTCAAGTGCTTAGATTTGGATCTTCAAAGCGTAATCAAGTTCCTTTACGCTAGTTTGCGTTCGCACATTTATGACTGCAATTTTTTCATTATTAAAATCCTGCAATGTGTGCTTGGAGATTTAGAGCCTTACTAGAGACAAGCTTTCCCATCTTAGTGGTAGTGCTTTCGGCAGACACAACATCACAAAGTGGCTAGACAATTGGTTAATTTGCCTACAGCTACTGAGGAATCCGTCCGTCTTTGCATTATTTGCATAACTAAACTCAATTCACGATTAGGAGTTGCTCCGCCACAACTCCATCAGATCCTACTTTGTGTCTCCTTTCCTATGCTACCGTAGCTGCCTCCCCCCAACCTCCCTTCCATTTATCCATAGCTTCATTCCTCCCTTCAGTCACTTTCGTATGCCCTCATTCATCCTAGTATGTGTGCATGTCTACAAGTCCAATCACATGTTATATTAATTAACATCTTTTATCCTCCTCCAATTCCCTCTTCTATCTAGCTTTTAGGCTCCCTTTATTTTTCTCTCCATGCCTTAATTTGCGTTCCTTGTTGCAGTTGTCTATGCACATGCGAATACAATCAACGAGGCTGCATTGTACACTACATCAACTGGAGTGCACTTATTAGTCTTCGTTTGACATTGTCGAACCCGTCTTGATCCCAGTGTCTACTACTGTCTCCAACATCACTGCTCTCCCCTTAAGCATTACCTGTTTTAAAACAGCGATTTACATCTTATTCTCAGTAATAGTTTTGATTGCACAAATGAGAAGAGTTGTCACGTGGTGGCCTCATTGAGGCACCTAAATGGTCTCAATGAGTGCGCTCAGATGGTGTTTTGAGATTACCAACCACACGAAGCCAAGTCGTGGAACACGAACAGGAGGCAGTCCAAGTCTCCGACCCATCAACAGCCCCCATACCCCCAACAAATCTCGGTACGTCAAAAGATGCAAAAACCAAGCAAATGCAAATTGAATACCGAAATCAACTCAAAGTATGGGGTTAGCACTCTACTGTTCCCAATTGTTTAGATGTTATGTATGGTAGTAATTACTGAATTTGTCGCCGGTGCTGGCGGTCTGGGGAACCTTCAAGCTGACCTCGAGTGGTTCACCATTCCGTATGTACCTCATTTTCGTCCACATGACCAGCAGCTGCGCGAAATCCACTATATGCCTTATAGTCCCATGATCCAGACGCTTGTAAGCAAATTGCAAAACATTTGTCCTACGTCATGTACAAGACATTTGTAACACTCTCAATAGCCATTTAAGGTAAGGATGAATAGGCCCAAGCCGAATTGACAATTCGTCGAGACAACCATTTTGTCAGGAATCAGAATATTAAGGATTTCGGTTAGTGCTCTTCACCGAACTCTTCTTGTCGACGTAGTGGGAGAATGAGATAAGTTTCTATGAAATTTAAGGCAGCGCTGATGACATGAGACAATGAACAGCATACAACTATGCGAGTATGGTAATTTTATTTTTCAAAACTACATTTTTAGAACAGCAGCAAAGAGTTGTCATGTGAGGTAGAATAATGCGGTGGAAGTAAAGCGAAGAAAAATATCGTAATCTTCTGTAATGACTGACAAATGCGGAACTGCCGAGATTCTGCCTTCTTCTACCGGTGATTAACTACAACAACAATAGCAGCAAAACAGTCCTTGACAAACGACATGTGTACGCAGTTGTCGATCTGGTCGGAATTGTTGCCTAATTAATCACTGCAATAGAGATGTGCCAAATGTGTGAATCTGTCGTGGTTGTCTATTTGTCATTTCATTCATACGTCAGATCAGCACAAATTGTAACGCCGCGTGTCTTTGGTTGGAACCGCAATTCTGCAAAGTCGTATGTCCTTGCCTTAGGACAGAAGGACATTTCATTCTGGAACTGCGGTCTAATGCGGCTGTGTCCGCAATGCTGCTAAAGACGAGTCATTTCAAAATGGGCGGAAAATCACGAGTCAAAGCTGACCTACAACACTTTACTGACTGCCTCCGGTGTAAATATGAGGAGAAGAAATCATTAATTCAAATAGTCGAATCAGCCTACAGTGGGAGTGTAATTTGCAGTTTAGCAGGAATGATTGGAATCGTGATTTGACCCGAGCCTACTTCTTGTCTATGTGTCGCACATTCTGCTCAATGGAAGTTGTCTTAAAAGCAGACAAAGTTATTTTGACATTAGCTACACTGTACACCAGGGACGAATAGGTCAAAGCCAGACGTGGACTAATCCTCATTCTCTTGTCCAAGCTAGCAATTCCCATGCATAATTATACATTTCCAATTAAAAAGGGTAAGACAAATGTCAATTTAAGCAAATTAGTAACTTTACCAATCTGCCACATAAAACGAATTGGCTGAATTCAAAAGTGTAAATGGTGGATTGCTGAAGAACAGCTGCGCCATCGGGATCCAAGAAAAAGCTGCCAGAATGCACATGGATCGTGCAAAGAACGAAGATGGGTACGCCATCAGTGTGTGGAAAAGGGTAGTTCGAGTGTTTCATTCGTCAACGCTTCTCCTCACCAGTATTAAATTACTCACTCGACTTGTTTCAGTAACGGTGACCACTTCTGCTTTTATCGTCGACATAAATCCATTCAATTTCCTCCAGTTTAGACAAGGACAATTCATCGATCACTGATTACAGGAGGCCTTAGAACGCGAATCCATGTATTCAATCGTGCATACAGCTTTCTTGTGAAAATTATTTGTAGGTAAATAATTGTCATCAAGGTTTTTATCCCTAAAATCTAGAGGCGAGAAAGAAAAATCAAAAAGTGTTACCACTCCTGTAGAACCACAATTTTCAAATAGTCTGGATGCCTTATGGGAATCAAAGATGATTAAGATGTTCGACTGCCTGACACTTTTGATTAGTGTAGATGGGAGCAGGGTGTATGGACCTCTCACCACGCCCAACTACCTCACTGAGGATGCTAATGTGGCTTTCAGTTTGGAATTCTAAGCACATTTATTACCCCCTCGCTTCTGTCCCTAGTTTCTCGCTTTCGCAAGGTGAACATCTCACCTAATTGTTCGGTCCAAGTCAGTCCTAGGTGTGCTATGACACCCACCAGACTAGTATTAGTGTTTTAATCCGTGTCCTGAAGGATAAGAGCAAGTAATAAGATAGGTAAAGTGAGAAAACTTGTATGCCACCTGCATGAACGCTAGAAGGCAAAGGACACACAGAGTAGTGTAGTTACTCATGCAATAATTCAGAACAATGCAACTGCAGGGGAGGCAGAAACGTAACCTGTTCTTCTGCCTTGCCAGATACATGATTCCCCCCAATCTGAACTCATATTCAAACGGTTGAGGTGAAGACATTTGAAATATTATACCTCCACGCACTTTAATTCGCAACACGTTTTTATTCTGATTTCCGAGTAATTATTGCTTTATCGTGATGATTTTTGTACTTATTTTATAAAAAGCTGATAGTTACCTTCATTTTTACCCATTTGTGTGTCAACCACCGACCGCAGCATTTACACATTCACTTGCTGGAAATGAGTAGGTGGTGACTATGAGACTGCAATGCACAATAATTTTAGCGGCTGACAATTCTTTTAAAAACTAAATTAGCCATTGGGTTCATTGATGCGCAATTCACAGACACTTTGAAACAACTTTTCTGGCCAAACAATCTCCCAGATACAATGCCATGTGTGACCCCAGACATTGTTGCTTTCAAATTGAAGGTGGCTTTGTAAGCGAACGCGCTACTGGGGCATCGTAACAGTTACATTTCATCGTAGTCGTGCAATACCATAATTTTGATACAATCATCGTATCTTTTCATTCTTTTGAGGCAATTACCTTTTCAATCCTCACATAAAGGCAGACGCAAATTAACCAATAGCTTTGGTTAAATTTTGGTTCGCCATAATAATTCTAAAGCAGAATGTCAATGCCAATCCGAAGTGCTTTAGTGGTAGTTAAAGAGACGGAAAGAATAACCTAACTATTAATTACTTTATGATAAGAAATTGAACTCACTGCTTAGACATTGGTTTGCCACATAACTGCTAAGGCTTATTTTCATGCGAGTCTTTTGGTTGCAGTCTAAAGCTCACCATTTCGTGATGACAGAAAATCTGGACAGGTGTTGGGATATCTGAGTTGCCCAACATAGACCAGCGTTTTTTCAAAGAATATGCTATGGAGTCAAGCGGTGGCTGATGCGTTTCCTTAAGCAAAATCTTTCTCAAAATGTGCGATAGTAAAATTTTTCTATTTGTAATTGTATCGAGCTGTGCTCATTGTTCCTGGAGTTGACTAATCTTTTAAGCGATCCCGTGACAACATTTTGTGCACTGATCAGATATTCGAGGCGAGGCCTTTTACACCCCAGTCAAAAGTTCACGCGAATGCCTACTCGACACTGTAGGTTGAGACTCACCACGCCCTATAAAATCACTGATAGGCATGGCATTGTCTTTTCAACGGTGATCTTATCATTGTGTGGATATATTTACGCAAAAGCACGAGGGCAAGGATTTGACGACCAACAAGAATGCCATCAGCCGTCTGAGAAAGGCGTGTGAGGTGGCAAAAAAGACGTTGAGATCTTCCAAGCACGCATACGGATATGTAGACGCCTTATTTGAAGGCATCGATTTTAGTACAATTCTCACACGGACCGTTGTGAGCATTTGTGCTCAGATCTCTTCTTGTAGACACTGGTACCGGTGAAACAGGCATTGAATGGTGCAAAGTAGAAAAAGGATGATGTCAGCGAGATATTGATGGTAGGCGGATCGACGCGTATTCCGAAAGTGCAAAAGTTATTGCAAAAGTTCTTCAATGGCAAGCAGTTGAACAATACCATAAGTACGGATGAGGCAGTGGCATACAGTGCGGCGTTGCTGGCGTCCAATCAGGCTGATGACAAGTCGGAGAAGGTACAGAATTTGTTGTTACTGGAGGTGACCCCACTCCCACTGGGTGTGGAGACGGCAGATGGTGTAATGACGACGTTGATATAGCGCAATGCAAAAATCCCAATAAAGAACACCAAGATCTTCTCCACGTGTTCGGACAATCAATTGAGTGTGTTGGTGCAGGTGTACAAGGGTGAGTGTGCGATGACGAGAGACAACAACTTGTTGGGCAAATTCGAGTTGTCAGGTATCCTACCGGCACTGCGTAGAGTACCTCAGATCGAGGTGTCCTTCGACATTGACGAAAATGGCATTCTCAATATGGCGGCGGTGGACAAGGCGTCAAGGTGGCGAAACAGCATTACCATCACGAAGGACAAGGGTCTTCTGTCGGAGAAGGAGATACAAAAGATGGTGAATGATGCAGGAAAATTGAAGTTAGAGGATGAGAAAGGGAGGAGTAGGATAGCAGCGAGAACCATTCTGAAAAACTACGTTTGCATCATACGATCGAAAATGGATGACGATGAAGTGAAAGAGAGTATTTTGGCAAAGTTCTGGCAAAGTATACTTACGACGTATGAGACGACTCTCATGTGGATGGATTTTGACCAACAGGCCACAAGGAAGAAATATGAGCTTATGTACAACAATTTGAAGATTCTGTACAACTCAATTATGTCGACGACGAACTTCGGTTAGTGAGCATGGAGATTTGACAACTTGGACGCACAACTTTGCACATTTGACAGTAGAAAACTTAGAGTAACAGTAACTCATTTAGCTAGTATTCATCAATGCCATCAATATTATTGCTTATTAATTACCGTTATCCATCTTTACTCACTTTGTTTTTCATTTCCTCATGACTCGCCCTCAGCCTGCTAGGAATACGAAGCAGTCGCCTGTGCGAGTAACTTGTGTCCGATTGAGCAATTGTGCACACATTCTTTACCATCAAGCCTATCATCATGCCATTGTCCGTATCGACGATGGTAAGTGTGCCCTCAAACTTGATGGGGTAATTTGACTAAAGACTAGGGTTTCCGAGAATAACGCTCTACACCGAAACATGAGAACGTATCAAAAGTTGATATGTTACCAAATTCACACTTGTATCAATTGCGGTGGACTGCCGAGGCGTTTTTGGCGTATCCTGTCCAAGGCATCAGGAATGGGATAGGAACCGGTTTCTCCAAGTGGTTGCTCTTTGTAGAGTTAAAGAGATTGATGATGCGTTGAAGTTTGGCGATGTACAAATGCTACTTGACAAATTGAATCGAAGCACTGTGCTAAATTCGGGATTGGGTAGGTTGCAACTCTATGTAACAATGTAACAGACACATCGATGCGACAACAATAAGGTAGCCAAAATATTGACCAACATACATAAGCCAACGCGATCGCAGCGTTTGATTAGACACCAAGGCGCGTAACTCGATATACCGTGTCTATATAACCCTGACCAGACCGACAATAATGTACACAAGTTTTGTATAAGATTATCTGTCAAAAACTATTTCTACTCATTGCTTAAAATGCGAAGTAACTCTAAGTAGATGTGATTGCTTCAAGAGGAAACATGGGTCATAGAAATGAGGCATTTGTCAATCATGTGTGTGCACAGTGAAACCAAAGGCAAGGTAACCGTGCAACAATTTTATGCATCTATTCTTGGTCCAGTTTATTTCTCTTATCGGCTCACAAATGGCACACACAAGTTGGAAATTACGTGCCAGCAGATAAGTTGTAGGATGTTCTCTGTTGCATCTCAGAGGTCTAGGAGTGCATGCACCCAACCCGTGCGCTCCGCGTCATCGTGCAGGATAATTCCTGTTAGTTATCATAGCCGATGAATGGAAGAAGCGCACTTTTACCGAATGCTTTATGACTACAGCTGCCATGCAGGGTCTCGTGATGAGAAATATCTCATTGCACACCAAATTGATGGTGATAACACTTAATTTGTCCTGGTGTTGTTGCTGATTTTGTCCGCAACCGACTATATGCACATCTGATCGCCGGATGCAAGCAACTTGAACTTTTGGACTTCTATATGATTGCTGTCTTTTATTTGACAATCGTAGTTTATTTCCGCAACATTGCCAGGGACCCGTTTTCTGAGATGCGTGCGAAGATGCGCCAGTTTAAATGGCGCATAATTCGATTGTTCATACTCATGCTGGTGATGATTGCATTCCATAGTGAATGGGTTTGGTCGCAAGTACGGATCATGGGCCTAACAGTATTGGCATTGACTTGATGATGAGCAAGCAAGACTTCAAAGGTGGAAGTTATGCACAGAGGTGCCTGTGCTGTCAAAAAGTAGGGCTGCATCTTAGTGAATGGATGTGAAGCGTGATAGTATGTTATGTCTCTGCGTACTGCAGTGGCATTAAGGCTTGTGAATCCTTACGAGTAGCCAACGAAAACGCGTGTTGATCATACAGAGAGGTGGAATTTCTGGCCTTTCTCACTATACTCTTTTGACCGACTGCAACCTCTCTCCATTCGGCAGCACTGTTAGGAAATAAATAGCAATGAAGAGCATCTGAGGCAATGCAGACTACTTGCATTGATGGCACCCATTCTAAAAATGCACAGTGACATGACTGTTCCCATGAGAGGAAATGAGATTAGCATTTTTTTGCCACGAATATACGCCATCTGGGTGCCCAAAAGCACACCATTTTTGCTAAGATAAAGGACGTAATGGAAACGCATGCCTGCCTACCTCTTCGTTTGCTCTGATTATGGAGTTCAGATTTAATAAGATGAAACGCTGGCATCGGGCCAGTTATAAGGTCAGTTCTATTGGCCAAAACTGCTAAGCTCATACACCGCGGCTGTACCAGCCACCAACGGCAGAACTTCTGGCGGTTATTCGCACACCCATTTGATTGGACGCAGGTGCGAAGCAAAATGTGCTCAATGCCGATGGCTTAGTAATTCCTACAACAAGTCACAGAGTAGCGTTTTTATGTTTAACAGCATCACATCCAACTTTGACTGATGATGATGCACTGCAGCATGGCTTACTATTTGGCATAATCATGGATTGAGTTGGAGGATTTCAAATGCCGCATGGCTGGTTTGCGTCAGTGTACTGCAGCCTAGAATACTGCCGTTCTATCACCCCAGTTGACTCTAAAGTGAATAAAAGCCGCATGACAAATGCGCGGTATGGTTTGGGGATCATGAACTTAGATGGCATTAATTTGGATGAGAGTTAATAATTGGGTGGCTGTGTGGTGGGATAACAACGCAGCGATGCGACGTCCAGAGGGCAAGGGCGTTTGCACAATGGAGTTAAGAGGCCAGATTTAAAGGCTATTTTGGGATTTGCACAGCAGTAAGCGAGACACTGAGCGTGCATAAACCTTGGCCGAGAGGGACTGTAATGTTATCAGGGTGTTAAACTAAATCGCATCAATCGAAACAGCATTTTGATAACTTTATCACGTTAACGAAACAAACACACGTGCCCATTTATAAGCACAAATATATTTTGGAAATGTCACGTACAAGGGAGAGGCGGCTGAATTTAGGAAATGGTGGCGATACATCTGCATGATTGAGATCAAATAATATGAACCCTACACACGTGACTTTTACTTGGAGGGCGGTTAAGACGCGGATGTCCATCCCATTATAGCAGTCTATGCTAAATGGTGTGAGCTTATCACACGAAGTGAATCGTCAAATGCAGTATTCAGGATGGATCCAGTGCAGAATTCAGTAAAAACACAGTCTCAACCCAAAATCTGCAAGCACCAGGAGTCAGCGTGCATGGTGGAGGAAAAAGTTGAAAAGGATAAATACGTATGAGTAATTAAAAAAATGGAACAAAGTAAGGAACTAAAAAAAGAGGTTGAAATCCGAAGAGCAAATTTAAAAAGCTGTTGAAAGATAGAAAAGACGAATTGTCAGACCCAAAAGCAATTGAGAAAGGAAGACAATGAAAAAGAGGGAAAATAAACAGAAATAAACGACAATATAAAGGACGAAAACAAGAAAACAAATGCATAAAAAGGTTAAAAATGTTCCAGCAGTAGCGTTGGCAGCAGCATCAGGGGCAGGAGGTGTAGGTTGAGGAGAATGTTGGCGCCTCGTAATCGCAGCAAACAGTGTGGCAGCGCAGGGAGCGACAGAGAGATTGGGAGACACGTAGCAAAATGGAAATAGAGTGAGACACCTGGAGTGGTTTGGCAGGTAGGTGAGTAGGTGTGTGGATGTGTGTGGGAGAGGTAGTTAGAGAATGTAAAGTGATGGGCTGAACGAATGAATGGTGTGGATAGGGGGTGGAGGCATACAGAAGATGGAAGGAAAAGAGAGAGGAGTGCGGCGGGAGGGAGCACGGTGCTTGGCAACAGCACTGAGCAATTTCTGTCAGTGTTGATGTCGGCGCCACACCCACTCACCCAATTTTCTTATAGTATTTATATTTTTGCATATTCGCTAATTATTTTTAGCCATACATATGTACTTTTACTTACCTTTTACTTTACTCTCCTGCCTGTTTGCCGCTTTCCCTTGTCTATGTTATAAAACCGCATTCTCACATCGTTCCCTTTCTCCTCCAAAGTGAGTTTTTTCGACCTGCCATTGTTTATATACTTTGTTCTACCAATTATATTGGAATCTCGAAATCATTCCCCCCTTAAGTCTGTCTTTTTATTGGTTGACCTCAATGTTTGCCCTTACATCTCACCCCTTGTCTTGTCAAATATCAAATTCTACGTTGCTATTAGTGTCTGTTTTTATTAGCTTTTTGACTACCATAGATTTTCGTTTCTATTCTTGCAGGTTTTTAGCAGAAACTGTTATAATTTGTTCCCAACATCTTTCTGCCCGAATCCTTTTAACTTAAGCATTGTGGTGATGGACTTTGTCCCTTTATAGTTGATCGGCATTAGCATTACGCTCTCTGTATACCACGACGTCAGTGTTTACAGCTCTGATGACCAGTTATCGTCGATAGCCAGGTCTTCTTACTTTACCTTGTTCCTTTTTTTCCCAACCAGGTCCTACAACCTTTCGCTGATCCCTGTGATTAGACAAGGTGTTTGCGAATGCGCTTTTGCTGAGTAGGCACTGTGACACCACACTGATTGACACCAAGACATGCACCACTGCTTGTGGTAATGGATAGAACTCTAGTTTATGTTGTGATGCCGAGGAATTGTAAGGTCCTCTAGCATGATTACGCTCCTTCATCAAGTATGCAGGGAATTTTTAGTCTGGGTTTCACATGCATCTCTGCTGGTTTGGTTAGTGTCCAGTATAAACAAACGCACAGTTACCAGAGCGTCCGGTGGCCACCGAATACATCATCTCCTGAGTTGGCTCACCTTTTAAGGTATTACAACATCCTGTAGGGCACAAAATGTTTATTTACTTGGTTTGCTTCCTTCCATTAACTCACATTTAGCTTTATTGCCAACTATATTCGATGTAATAAATAGTAAAGGAAATCACAGTCTAAGGAGTTCTGGTTAAAAAGTTTAAACATGGTTTTTGCAGCAGGCGATTAACTGATATGGATCCATTCAGAGCACGCCCTCACACCATTCTTCTGAAGCCACCGCTCAGATGCCAAACGCGCCGAATTCTTTCAGCAATTATTTCGTGTCATTTGTTGAGCTTAACTTCAGAAACGTGCTTTTAGACTGCCGCATGTGTTCCGACGCTCCATTTGCTTTCTACAATCAATTATGAGGCCTTCTAATAGAAGGCAATTGTTGTCCTACATCTTCGATACTTAACCCGCAGGAGAAAGGGCTGGAATCATGTACTATATCTCGACTTCCTCGTAAAGACATGCATTTTCGTAATGTGTAAAGTGTGGAAAGAGGATGTGATTGGAGGGTAGTTGAAACAGCAGTCTGGCTATTACTAAGCCACCGGAGTTACCCCGTCTCCCCTAGCTGCCATGACCCCACCACGCTATGACCAGGTGTTAGGCGTTGCAATGGCGTAGGACTGAACACGTAAACAACGGTGACTAATGCCTTGAATGTGTCAGCTCTGGTCACTAAAACCCCTATATAAGCGCAGTAAAAATTCAATGCCATGGGCAACAAAACAGAGAGACAATATCAGATGCAAGCGACCATCGATGGCAATGATGCGAGCACCTTAGAGGTGCTGCTCCTTAGCAAATCTACCAGTCTATGGATTGTCTTGTGAAACCCAACACTTTGTAATAAGAGGGTGGTAAACCTGTCTCGAGATTGTTGCAATTTAGGACACAACGATAAGTTTAAGCGATCCTAGTGAGTTTGTGGCGTTAAATATCAGAGTGTTGCCACAGCTTTTACCTCCTACCTCATCCTCCGCGAAACAGTGCGGCACATTATCCAAAAGGGCAAATATGTTTTACAAAAGCAGAGATTTGACTTTCAGGTAGACCAAAATCAATGCCTTATGTCACCGTGGCGTCTTCACTCGCTCCGAACTCCAGCGATGATACTACCAGTTTCACGTTTAAAGGTGGTGAAAGCACACCAAAAATGAGGAAAAGACGCAAGTTTATTTTTAGATTTTAGCTGTTTGGACGAAGGAGGCGAATGTTATCGTTAGGCCTCCATTGAGAGGTGAAAACACGACTACGACTGCGTGGCCATTTAGGTCAAATATTACGCACTGCAGAACTAATTTGAACACTAAAGAGTCTTTAATCTAGTAGTGGTCACTCGGTCGGAACCAGTGTGGCCTTGGGTCATTGTGCTGATCACATTCTTCGAAACTGAGACAATTCGCCCACCCACCACTTCATCACTGACGTTTTTGCGTTTTCGTGAGTTCCTGCGAACCTCCTGGTAAACTTTTCTTTAAGTCATTGACAGGCCTTCATTGAATTGTTTTTGTATTTTGATATAGAAGGAAAGCAAGTCAATTCAGGTGTGAAAGAAGATATTTCACAGGGAAACAAATTCGGCAGTAGAGTAGACCAGACTGTAGTTACTTGACACAAAGCAAATGCATTTTGAGAAATTGACTTTGTTCCTTATAAAACACGCCTTTCTTTATGATGCTTGTCCGATCATAACGACACACTTGTATTATCCCTTATACATCGGTGCCACGATTAACTTCTTATCCCTACTCCACGTGTACAGCAACACTGCTTCCAATCTCACGTGACTGACAATGTCACTAGGGGTAGTAGGAGTCCTCCACCGACCCATTTACCTATTTGCGTAGATCCGTCAGCACTGTAAGCATTAACTGCCAGATGGTTTGATGTTACCTACTTCGTCTGTTCCATTTATTGGTTACTTTGTTCGCCAAGACATGCAGAGAATGCTCTACCGCGTCCAGAAGCGGGTCGAAACAGCGGCTGGACGACTACGTGCAGAATAGACGGACATCCTCTGCCCCTAACTGTCATGCCTCCAGCGTGTAGCACGTCTGACCCTCGTCGCGGAATTACGCACAGCTGCGAGGCGTTACGACGTCGGGTCAGGCGTCCTAATGGCATGACACGAAGCTCAAAAGTTAGTCAGCGGCATTAGTTATTCTTAGCAAACATTCAGCGTTTCCAAGAGTGATTACAATTTCCTCCACCAATATAGTTGGGCATCATTTTGATGTGCAAGAAAATGAAGACACAATTTGAGTAGGACAATGAGGTGCATTTTATGATACGACAAGCAAAATCGTTGATACAATGCTCTCAAAAGTTTGTATCCTTGCAAGTTTTACTTTGATGACGAGCCGTAACTGAGCGTGATCCAACTCCTGTGGATATGCGACTCGACAAACCTCACAATCGCATACATCTCGACCACATTTATAAATGCTACATTTTGCCGAAGGCATTAGGACAAAATGTGGTCTAAGTGGAGGTACACGTTGCGGCAGGTGACAGGCATGAGCAGTTTGATGGGGAATTGTTTTAAGTTTCGCATGATTGCAGGCCCTCTTCGGATGTTTCACCATCTCTATGGAAGGTCTCGTACAATTTTAGGATCTTAAAGCCACAAAGTCATGAAACACATCAACAATTGTAACTTGTTTCAAAAAGTTCCACAACTTGAATTACTCGTATGACATGTGTGGACGACCTTAATAGTCGGGTTGTGAAGAGCGCTGAGCACTGCGCGAATTTCCGGAAGCCTTAACCTGGTGGAGGGATGCTGTCTTCCTCTGTGTGGTCTGAGTATACTGACGATCTCTGAATAGACAGGGACACTTAAACACCTGACTGAAATAGAAGTGAGGCGATCGAAATAATGCTCTGACAGTCTCTATTTCTCCACCCAGTTGGCAAGTAAGCAGATGCTATCTTCCACTGCAAATCTAGCAAACGCAAAATGAGAAACACACCTTAGCGAAATAATTTTACTCAGTTCATTTTTTGGCATTCTCTGTGACTTTCGTCTTCTTTCAAGAGCCTGTACAAATGCGTGTGTGTGTATGCGTTTTGAATTTTCGAAGCGCACCAGCAGTCGACAAATATGCCTTGCTGCTGATCGTCGGGGTCTTGTTTGATTTACTTTTTTCCTGTATGCATGGTCACCCAGCGAACTGTAACGCCTAATGGAAAGAAGAATCCAATTTCCGAGTTGGTTAGTTTGATGTTTTAAAGAGCACATTTGCGGTTGTGGGAGGTGTTACTTTCCACTGCACAGACGAACCGTGCTTCTTTAGCAACTGAAAATATTGCAAAGAACCAAAAGTTTTAGTTGTTCATGAGCGTACACAGGCGTGTTTGGATACACAGGTAAGAGATGTGTAGAAGATCTTAGTAGCGTGCACGCGAAGAGCACTAGGTGCTTTACGAGCCTTCAAGAGTTTTCTTAATGAGTGGAGTCTGTGCCTGTTAGAGAAATGTAATCTTCTGCAGTATAGTTTGAGCATACTGAAGCCTGTTGGGAAGGTAAGATTGCTAAAGCACTATAAATTGATAAATGCGTCTCACTGAAATAAGGGTTAGGTGGTCGGATTAACACTCTAACATCCTCTGCTATCTGATCCATTAAGTAGGCACAGAATATGGGACGCAGCAAAGTAAGCACATACAAATTAAACATACTTTAGCAAAATAATTTAACTCAATCTCCTTGAACCCAAAATTTGGGCGTTTCACTAAATTATTTAAGTACTTCCCGTTCTCATAGGAGTAACTCAGTAAATTAAGTGGATGGACATTGAGGCAAACATGACAATTGTGAGGTCACACAGAAGCTGGGTTCGTTAATGTCACAGAAGTAGAAGTTTACGTGAAGTGAACCATCAGAAGTATTTCATTTTGCAACCGACTTCACGGCTGCCATTTCTTTCTTACTTTTCTTCGGTTATTGACTAAACTGCCTTAGCCGCAGCTTCAACCCCAAAGAAATGCACTTGCTTTCACAAAGTGCTGGAGACCTGCTCTACTTCACCACGAAAGGAGGATCGGGAAATCATTTATCACGATCGTCTCCTCATTTCTCATTTTTTTCTCTTTGGCTACCTCCTTTCACTCACTCTTTCCTGTCCGATTTTCACCTCCGTCTTGCACCCACGCATTCATCACCAAATTCACCTATTGCATAGCCTGCTATATCGCATTCCTCCAATCCTTCCTCTCAATTAACCCACTTCTAGACAAGATGACGAAAGCAAGTGGCCATTGCAATCTCACAAATTTTACATCAGATGTTTGTATCAAGCCCCCTTTCTCCACTTCTTCAACGCAAGCATCTGCATGAACTGCTTCGTTGCAACTTTCACTTTAACATCCTACATGCCTCTTCAGCCAAAATATATTCATTCTAGAGACATAGAAGCATGAGATTATTCAACCAGCAAGATGGCGACGTTAAGAAACTGTGGGAGCCGCCATTAATGATGGGTCGTGGGCAGGCTCGTGCAAGTAATTTGAGGTGTTATCTTCCTCATTATTGCCATACCAACTTCTACTCTTCTTCAAGACTGGATCATTCGACAAGCTATAGGGGATGTAGGAAGTGTGCTCTAAAATCCATCTGTTTGACGATGAAATTGCTACAGACTGACCCACTTACCTATCTGACTACCTTTAGAGCCCCCTCACAGGTAGTGTCCTTCGAGAGAAGTGGTTTTGTATTCCTTTCTTTCCATGATGCAACACGTGAGCATCTAACCTCAAGTCTCTCGCACACAATGCTGCCAACTAACGCCAACTGCAAGGATAACCCGTTATCAATCCACACATAAATGCACACTACGCTTCAACCGGCAATGCTTGTTCCACTCGCGTATATTATTGTTAGAAAGTGCTACGCATTTGCGCACTGCCTTAACTCTCCCTCCCGAATAGATAGGACAGCAGGACGGACGTGGGCTACTTGCCCTGTATACATCCGCCTACTATAAACACCCACTAGGTAACTGCGTCAATCAGCAAATTTATGTTGGTTAGAGGGTATACTTGACTGAATGGCAAACAAGGCATTTTGGCCAGTCTACTATATCTGGAGTTTAGTCTGGCTGTCAAGCCGGACTAAATGGAAAGAAAATTTTGCAGCCCATGGCCTGAGGTTTCAAAAGGTAGCTCAGAATATAACTGTTCTGTGCAGTAGGGTTGAGCTTCAGCCCACACTGCCGACTTATTTCCGCAAGTATAGTATTGAAAATCCGTGACGAAATTTTTCCACATGGGTCACAGCCAGTGTTGCTTCCAATATTAAAGGTCCCTTGCAAGACAAAAAACTGAGGTAGTTGCCGAAGGCAGACATCACTCTCAGCCCTCTTTTTGTGGGTCGTCAGTAATCCTCCCATTTGGTGGTATTTGAGCTTTCTCTGCTTCGGATCGGAGTTGGGCATGTAGAGTTACATCTGGCTGTACTTGGGCTTCCACTTTGAAACGGTAAGACGTGTTGGCTCTGGGTGTGACAGGTTAAATAGTTATTACAATGCAACTATCCGCAGATGAGGGAATAGAGTTGATCATCCTAGTTAACCACAGCCTGTCTCAGAATGATGAGGCGATTCTTAACCAAGGTGGCAAATCAACTTTTCATCCTGACTAAAGGTGTTATGACTATGAATTGAAAAGGGCACTATGCCAGTATTGCAAGCGCTATCTTTAGATGTAGGACAAATTCAAAAGTAGTGGCATTCGCTTGTGCACCATTTTGGATAAAAAGAAATAATGCCAAAATGTGATCTGCAAAGCAGATTTGCTTCAAGGCATTGAAGTATGGATTGACGAATGAGATCGCGCCATATCTACTGCCACTAAGTAATTATTATTTCTCATTGATTGCATTTAGCTCCATTTATTTGGCTATTTTGCATGCACGCTGTTTCTTCTGCTTAAATGCTCTTGGGTGCATCAAAAAAAATTTGGTAATCATGTCTCATGTCGGAACAGTCAGAGTCAAGGTGCAAGCACAAATAAATACTGTTGGAGCAGAACATGCGTCCATGCAAGTATCCGTTTTACGTTATTGCTCCTATTGCTATGAGCAAGCTAGGTGAGATCAAATATGAATAATAGCAATGACTCGTGGCGATGAGTCGATTGTGTAAAATATAGGTGACTTGCAACTGCTGCCAATCACCGATGCGCACTGAGCAAAAATGGAACAGGATTGTTTTCGTCTGCAATTACCGTCGACTAAGCACCGAACAACCCTTCCGTTGTCTCTCTCTTTACCAGCTTTCACAAATCAGTTCTTAGGTAAACTGGACGAACCATCACCGAATTTCCTAAGATCATGAGTAGGCAAGCTGACATCACTGGCATGATTATGAAAACTCTTGCTTCCACACAGTGGACGTGCTACTAAACTGTACCGTCCATAAATTTAACTTGGGCTGTTAGTAAGCAGCCAATGATACTAAAGCTCACTAGTCTCGATATGAAAGCGAATACCTTGATCCACGAGACACAAAACAGGTAGGTTGCATTAATTATCACAAAATTCGACAGTTGTCCAATGCATGCTCAGCGTAAGAATGTGAGTTTTATCACACCATGTCTGTATTTTGCACTCCACTTTCCATAATCTTTGTAAATTATTGATAACACGAAATCTGAAGAGTATACTGCCATGTGTATTCTAACAAACGAAAAATTTCTAAATTTGTTTAATTCTTGAACGATGGAATATGCAGTATTACAGGTTGATTAATGCATTAATTTGTATTTCTTCAATTATATTTTGCTAGAAGGAGGTTCAAAATAAGCGTGAGTGAGACAACTAGAGTAGATAAGTAAGTAATTTGGTGGGTGAATAAGTGGGTGGGTGGGTGGTTGTGTGGGTAGATGTGAGTGTGCGAGAGGGAATGAGAGTGGGTAAAGTGAGGAGTTGAATGAAGGGTGTGGGTAGGGGATGGAGACATATAGATGATAGAAGGAGAAGAGAGAGCATGGCGAGTTAGCAACAGCACTGAGGAATGTCTGTCAGTGTTGTTGGTTAGCGCCACACTCGCTCACTCACTTCACTAATGCTGCACTGCTCACGTCCCATCACCCGTTTTGGGGGATGCCTTGGCGAATCCAATTGCTAGTTCAGTTCTCTCTCTCTTTTTGATCTTATGGCACCGTGTTCTGTCATCTTCCTCCTTCTCCTTGATTGTGATTTTTTTCGTCCTGCTAACCTTTATATACTCTTTTCTCTCTGATTTTATTGGTCTCCTCTCTATCCCTTTCTTTTTAAATCTGTCTCATTGGTTTACCTTAAGTTTTGTACTTTCATTCCACCCCTTTTCGTGTTAAATACCGGATTTTACTTCACTATTGGTGCATTTTTTAAATCTTGTTCTTTTTGATTTTGTTTTCTGTGCTTTTATATTTTTCATTGAGTTTGTTATTAAACCTTTCTTTCTGAATCTTTCATTTTGATTTTTCACTAATAGGCTTCATTCCTTTACACTAGACCGGCATTAACGCTACGCTCTCTGTATAACATGACGTCATTGTTTGCATCACTGGAGGCCAGTACTTCTCCATTTCCCTGTCTTCTTATTCTACCTTGTCCCTGCATTGCCCAATCATGCCCTACAATCTTCCAGTCATCCCTCTAGTTAGGCAACATGTATGCACTCTGACATTGCTGCTTTTGATAATGGATGGAACTCTATTTCATGTTGTGATACCGGCGAATTTTAAGGTCCTGTCGCATGACCATGCTCCCTCATCAAATATGCAGGGAATTGTTAGTCTGGGTTTTCACCAGCATCTCTGCTGATTTATTTTGTGTCCAATATAAGCAAACGCGCAATTATCAGGGAATCCATTGATCATTGACATTATCTCCTGATTTGACTCATCTTTTAATGCCTCACAACATCCCGTGGGACAGAAAAGCCCATTTAACTGGTTTGGTTCCTTCTTCTACTTCACATTTAGCTAAATTGCCATCTAGACCTGATGGAATGACTGGTGAAGAAAACCATGGCACTCAGGGTCAATCCACGACATTTAACCACGGATTTGGTAACAGGTGATTAATTGATATGGATCCATTTGAAGCAAGCCCTCACACCATTCTTCTGAGTTTACCGCTCCGATGCCAAACACGTTAACTTCATTCGAAATTCGCTTTATGTCATTCGTTGAAATTAACTTCATTCATGTGGTTTCATACCACTGCTTGAGATCCGATGCTCCGTCTACTCTCTACAGTCAATTACAAGGCATTTTAATAAAGGGCAATTATAGTCTCGTATTTTCGATACGTAACCCACAGGAGAAAGGGATAGAATCATGTGTCATACCTCGACTTCCTCATAAAGACGTACATACGTGTAATGTGAAAAGATGTGATCGGAGGGTGTTGAAAGAGAAGTCTGGCTATTACTAAGCCATCAGAGGTACCCCGCCACCCTTCTAGCTGTCGTGACCCCATCACGCTATGACCAGCTGTTAGGCGTTACAATGGCGTAGGACTGAGCCCGCAAACAACAGTGACTAATGCCTTACAGTAACTCATGTGATTAGCAAAGTGTAGGGCTAGTTCGACGCAAGTGACTTCAGCTTCCATTAAAATCATTCTACTGTACCTCAAGCGCAACTGCAGTCAAGGTTCACGTTTTTGGCAATATCACTTATTGTCAGCTCCAAAAAGCTTCTTTGGGAATTTCAAAGCATTGGCTTTAGGATTGCGGATGGTTAGTCTTGTGAGGCACTCACGGTTCTATTTTTCACGCCAACTAAGCTGTTTCTGTCTTCTTGATAGAATCCTCCTTGTAAACTACAAGTTCACCGTCGTGGTATACTTTGATCCTAGTCCTATCCAGCTTGGCCTTCCGGCTCAAAACATGGCTTCCATTAAATAGATGTGGTCATTCAAGTGTGCTATAAGATTTATCCAAATGGGCTCGTCTTTATCGCCATAGGATGGTGCATTTCTTGCCCTCACTAAAATGTACTTATTCCTTGTTTTCTTGTCGCCTAAACGGCCTTTTAAGACCGTTTTCGTAATTTTTTTTGCAAACTTGCTGGTAATTCCTCTCCTTCGTTCTTTACTGAGCCTATTTATAGGAGGGTTTTTGTATTCGAATTATAGTATAATAAGTCAGTCGAGGTTTAGCAGAAATTGTCTTACACGGAAATAAATTCGGTGTTGGAGCAGACATAATTGTAGTTAGGTGGCAAAAAGCAAATGCATGTTGAGAAACCTACATTTTCTTTTTAGAACTTGCGCCTCTCTTTTGATGTTTACTCGATCATAATGACAGACTCGTATTAGCCCACTTTACATCGGCGCTGCTATCAACCTCTCATCCCCTCTCCACGTGTACTGTATCACAGCTTCCAATCTCGCGTGACTTACGATGTCACCAGGAGTAGTGCGAACTCCTTACTAACCCATTCACCCATTCGGATAGATCTATCAGCACTAGAGGCATTAATTGCCAGACGGTTTGATATCACCCACTTCGTCTATTCTATTATTGCTTACTTTGTCCGCCGGGCGATTCACGGCATGCTACACCGTGTCTCGTCTTTTTAGCAGTGGCACAAATGTATGCATTTGGATTAAGAGCGAAGCATGGTTTGGCCAGAGGGGAGCAGAATAGATGGACGCTCCCTGTCTATGAATGTCATGCCTCCAGCACGTGGCACGTATTATCCTCGTCGCGAAATTACGTATGGCTGTTAAGCGTTACAATGACGTCGGGTCAGGCGTCGGAATAGCATAGATTTAAGCTTCGGAGTTCGTCAGTGGGACCAGTTATTCTTAGCAAACATTCAGCAGTTCCAAGAGTAATTGCATTTACCACCGTCAATATAGTCGAGCAGCATTGAGATGTGAAAGGAAATGAAGACACAATTCGAGTAGGAAAATGAGGTGCATCTTATGAAGCGACAGCCGAAATCTTTGATTCAGTGCTCTCAAACGTTTGTATTCTTGCAACTCTCACTGCTCATTGGTTACCATACGTCTCCATTTATTTCTTAGGTCTAAGCCGAAGGAGGACGGACGGGAGCTACAAATGCTTGGCAATGCAGTGAGAGAGATTAGGCGGCACTCAGCATGCACTGATCAAATGGAGCTGATTGAAGCACAAGTCATACTGCATTCTGGACTTGCAATCAAATGGCTGTTACATCGTAGTAATAGCTCTACGGTACTAATTCACACCAGTGGTTTAGTCGATCGTTACACAGACAAGCGGCTTCAAAGGAATCCTTGGAGCGACTACATTACCGCTGAAATACTACAAGCTTCCTCGCCAACACCCTCTGCTTAATGATGTCAGAGCGGATAATTGTGTAAAGGATGTGCTTGTGTATTTCTTTCACACTCGATACAGACTTGCTGAGTTATCTGGACGGTAAATGCTAACTCGACATCACCAATAGGCATGACTCCACCTTCTCGATTCCCAGCTCTATGTGCTTGGCATAATGTGATGGGTTTTCTTCATGGGCAGTGTGGTTTATCGCCACCGGCAAGGTGTCAGCAGTATCCTGAGAGATCGGATTGAGTCAAGTAACATTGTATTGTAGGTACTTTGATGTTGGAATTGGAACAATGCTCAACTTAATTTGAGGAGCATTGAAGGGGTTATTGCCCACCACCAAGCACTAGTCCTTGTCAGCATGACTAATGGAGTGACTTCAGAGCAAAGCCGTTTGCACTGCGTGAATGAAGTGGTCTGCCAAGTAGGTGGGGTTGAAGACGATGTACTGGGGAACCTGTTAGTCAATTAGAAGGTCCACTGCTTACATCGTGATGCCAAAATGGGGTTTCATCAGATGGCAATAGCCAAGATATTTGCCCTTGAGTTGGCCGTTAAGTGGGCCGACTAACACTAAGATTCCTCTGTAATGTGCTCTGAACATTCTTAAGATGCACTTTTGCATTTAACTAATTTCGCGTGCAAAGTAAATTTGTGCTATTTTTAATGGCCTATTGCTTCTTGGAAGTAAACTACGGAAAAAAAGGGAAAGAAAGGAGGTGGCAGAGGCGGAGATCAAGTCAACTTGTACACTTTTGAATAAAGTGGACCTGGCACGAACCCTCTGTAGGCCACGACACGAGTGTCGTTGACGGAGTATTAGTCAAAAATGGCTCATGCAGAAGGACGTGCACCATCTCAGCTAAGTTTTTTAACTTTTTACAGTGTTATTTGTCAGCATGACGTGTATGTGAATTGTTTTTGCGTCTCATAAAATGCTGGGTACAATGCATGGCATAGCGATGTGAGCATAAAGACGGAGGCGTTGTCACCTTAGGCTTTGTTGTAATGCCGTCTGGCGTGTCATTAGATCATGCCTCAAATCAACTCACAGATGAGGCTTGGTCACGTGGAGGCAAATGCGTGTTTTGTGAGGTCGCACGATGCAATCGATGGGTTGTATTAAGCTGCGTGATTATTTGATCTCTCGAGACAGCGAATGACATGACATTTATTTCATTTTAGTATAGTTTTATGAAGTTGTGAGCATAAAATTATGTTTGTGGTAAACTTTCGGCGTTCAAATCACAGCGACATTAATAGATGAAATTGGATTGAAATGTGGATGTAGAATAGGCTGTGGAAGGAGCCGAGTACAAGCCATAATTAATGCTTGCTGCTAAAGAGACATGCCATGATGTCGCAACAAATCCTCAATCACTTGCGCATTGGAGCGCATCACGATCCAATTTGAGTGCCCGATCCCACTTGCATGACGTACCATCTTTGAGGGTGTAACCAACAGAAGTTTAAGCGCCCACTAGAAGCAAATCTGAATCTGGCAGTGAATAACACAGGTGTTCCGGTAGTTTTATTGAATTCCACTTTTGATATGTATTTTCTAAAACGACTTTTGTTATGCCTGCAACCATACACTCTTCCACAATTATTTTCAAATCCCCATATGAGGGTTCCTATCAGTCGACCTTTACTTGGACGTGCCCTCACATTCCCCATTGCTTATGCGATAGGCTCCAGAATCTGGCAAAGCACCTGGTCCATCACCCTGGATGAGTCACCTTTGTACACAAGAAACATCGGTACTACCTCTCTGGATATTTATTTAACGACATCATATTTTGTACTAAACTTGTGTTGTGGATGATTTTGCGAAATTCCGTGCCTTTGGGTTGATTGTCTGGATTTTCAATTTTTCGAACTAGTGCCTTTGATTAGTGGTCGATCCGGCCTTAAGTCACGGTTACGGTATATCCTGTGCTACTCAAATTCACCGGTTATAATTTGTCTACTATTTTCTGGCTACACTTTGCTACACTCTGCCCATTATTTGTACAATTAGTGATCTCAAATTGCGGGAGGCCTGAAAGTGAACCGTGGTTCCTAGCAGCACTTGTTGAGCTCATGGGGCACATGCATCAGCACAGATTCGGTACCCTATACTGTTCTTCTTGATTAGGTTGAAACAGAATATGGTTTGATTCGGTTCTGAGGCCAAAGTAGAACCGTGCTTTCTGTCACGCTCTCTTGTAGACCACTTCAAATAGGTGTGAGGGACAGTAGTAAAACGAATCGGTTGTGATGAAATGTTGAGTCACTCAAAAGAGAATCCATATTTGGAAAGACTTGTGAATAAAAATCACAACCGCTTTTGCCACCGCCGCTCAAGTTCAAAGTATCAAGAACGACTAACAGCGGTGTCCTGTGAGGGTGATGATGCAACAGTTGGGCTACCCATGCATCAACCGTGAATGCGAATTCGCGGTGCAGGTTGACCACATGACTTTCACCTAGACGTAGTAAATGCGCAGGTGACAGATTCAGGGTATAATGCTTCTTAACTTTCTTCACTTATGTGTGGGTTAGCTTTTTTGAGTTTATCAACAACAGTTGTTTATCCCTTGAATGGTGAAACGTGCACCCACATGCCAGTTGATTCACAGAAATGCAAAGGCGATCTACTTCAGGCGGTGTGAAAATATGTAGGCAATGCATAACAGGAAAATTTTGTTGGGAATTATACCGAAATGAAAATTGTTGGCTTTAAGACTAGCATTCAAATTTATGAAACCCATGAGTTCAGACTGCAGTCTTTTATTAAAAATGTATAAAAACAATCAACATCTTTATGCAGTGTACCACTGTCATTCCCTGATGCGGTGTAGTGACGCAGGCCAAACCTGCCACACTGTGTCAGCTCCATTCTCCCCCATTAAAAGCATTTACTTGGCATGGAAATAATTTGGTCGCCGTGCAGGTACTCAAAAAGGCAATGCATCCCAGCATCTTTTTACAGCACACACCATACTCCCACTTATGCTTTACCCTCATTATCAAGCTGCTTAAACAGCCACCACTTCCAATGCTATTAAATCTATATCAGTGTTGCAACAGCAATTGATTGTACTATTTTGGGCTCTGTGGTCATGCGAGTAACCACAAATTCATGTGGATATAAGCAAGGACCACTTTCACCTCCTCATTCATGTGGCCCAGGGCGCAGTAAGCACTTACTTCAAAATCGCCTATACTTAGGTAGCACTGAATTCCACTTTGAAACGAGTGGATAAAATATTAAAATAGCGATCGCATTAGTATTGACTCAACTTGGGGCAGGCCATGCCAACAGAGCTAAGTTGTATCAAACCTCCTCTACTTACGCATAATTAGAGCGTCACTATGATGATGCGAAAGCCTTAACTTAATGCTTTGCGACAATAATAAGCATCGTCTAATTCCACCCATTACAAGAGGGCGGATTGCCCCTTTATTTGTAACGAATGGTCCTTTTTCAAACTCATGATGCATGAAATTACCTTGACGCAAAAACAGTGGTAGAGCTGGTCGTTTGGTTGATTGGATATGTGGTTGCAGCTTTCGCAGTAAAGTTTGAAGTTTAACTGCATATTCGTCGAATTCGAGGCATTACACTGATAGCAAATTGATTTCAGTAAATTTCGTACTAGCTTGATGCCTTTAGGTGATTTAGTATCCAATGCATTCAGGATGCCACAGTTAATAAATTTGAAATGAAGTATAGCTTGCCAACACGCTTCACCATCTCATAGCATTTTGCGACACTTCTCTTGCAAACGCCTCCTATTTCACAACAATGAAATGAATCATGCCCCATAAAGTGAAATGCATTTAGACCATTAGTATGCTTGAACTCCATAACTCGAATACGACTTTCCAACAAAGTATTGCCTATTCGAATGGAAAATCTGGTGACCCATCCCAATTTACACAAAAATTATATGCAAAATATGCAATGACTATGGTGAATCGTTCGATACTGACGAGCTCCAATATGGTCCATGAAATTCCCACTTGCTACACAGGCTATTCGTGATGACTGCGAGGCTCGCATGAAGTGGTCAGCGCACTACAGCGTCTGTCATTTGCTTCCATGTGGACAAATCAACAAGACCGCACTCGCAGCTTGACTGTGTCATCAGTGTCTGCTGGCGCCCAATAATGTCGTTGCAGGATATGGATGACTCCTCACAAATGGCTAAGGACTTCAAAATAGCCAACACGATCAAAGTATCGCCTGTTCGCACGTGGTCGTTAAAATAGAGAGCGATTTCAGTTGATTCGCATGGAGCAATCATTTCAAAAGAAGGCGGTACCCACTAGCGGTTCAAAACTGCTTTTTCTTCTGTTTACAACAATAAAATTGGGGAATGCGTATGCACAGATATTCAAAGCCGGATCCTTGTTCAGTAGCAGGATTGATGTTAAGTTCATGTTACGCTTGTTTGAGTAAGAAAGTTTCGCTTAGCAATAATAGCAAGATCCGTTTTTTGCATGTAACCTTCGGTAGTAGTCTCTTCGAGTGCCACTTCAACCTAATTTATTAAGTCTCACACATCAAAGTTAGAGGTGCATTGCTACCAAAGGCGACTGATAAGTTGAAATGTTGATTTGCTGCTTTTTACTGTTGCGTGGGTACATCTCATCAACAATGTCATGAGCATCTGCTACAAGTCACCTACCACATTTGTTCTTAATGCTCAGCAAAGATGTTTCTGTGCACATGTGTGAGGATCAGCTGCGAGAACATGGAAGACGAGGTACAAACGGGATCCAATCGAGTAGTAACTGAGCACAAATGAATGGCTAAAGCAACCAATGCAACGGCGGACGGATCCCTCAGTAACTCTAAACAAACTAGCTAATTGTCTAGACGTTTTGTGATGCTATGTCTGCAGGAAGTGCTTCAATCACTCAACTAGTGCCACTTGTAATGTGCTGTGCTAAATGTTCGCTGGAATGTGATAATTGGTCTGCAGTAAGTCTTAAACTCCCCCAAACACCTGCTGTAGGACGTCGATACCTAAGAAAGAACTACAGCCCAATTGAACATGAAAACATGATAAAGATGCACTCCTAAGCATTTAACGTACTAACTAAATAGAACTGGAAAAAATGCAGAAGAAAACAACTTTCAGGGACACATTGAATTTTAAACTGTCCTACACCAACAATGTTTTTCATTTGCATAAATTAATTTTTACCAAAATAGCAGCTCCCTTTGTAAAGCTTCGTGCAATTAATGATGTATTTGTAAATGCAAACCAAACATCAGACTTCCATGAACTACACTTCAACGCGCTTGCACTCATCTGCCTTCTGATGAGATCGCCGACAGCACCATGAACACAGCATCCACTACCGCCACCGCCTTCGGCACTACCTTCTTTATTATAGCAGCATATACGCACGATGATATGCAGTCGAATATAGTGGAAAAGGATGTGATATGATGGGATCGGAAGTGGCTATACGAAATAGCACAAATGTGTGGAGAGGAGTAAAGAGCAGCGAGGGACACTAAGGTGAGGTGCAGCCGATTAAATTGGTTGGCTTAGCGACTGACCTGACATCCACTCGACTAAAGCGGCACACAATGAGGCGAACATTGGAAAAGGCGTCGGAGCAATAGCAGCTCTCATAGGTTTGACACAACACTGGTAATGTACTTCTCGATGTTTGCTTTTCCATGGAGGGTGACGCACTGGCTTTCAGGAGTGCTCTTCACTTCCTCTCAAACAAAATTTTGGCAGGTCGTAGCCGCTTATAATTAATGTGATCAGTTCTTATTTCCTATGCTCTCGTGTTCCTCTCTCGGCTTATAATCACTGAGCTGGAGCAGTTCATGCCTGTGGGAATTTGGGATTGGTTCTGATGCAATGTTAGCGGACTCTTTCGCATTTCACTAGATCCTTTTGTCAAAGAAAATGCATAACGTAAAGTGCTGGGGCGAATAGCACAATTTGAATGGCATCAGAATGAACCCCAATATAGTAGTTCATTGTGCTCTTGGAGGCAAAACTCTGGTATTTCTATTTCTCCCTCCCTTCCTAACTATTAATGATAAAAGGACTTATGACTTTAACGTTAATCTGGTTTTGGATTTCAACCCGCTCTTAGTCGCATTGCAGCCAAATCCATCTCAGCTGGCTCCATCAATTTTTGTACGCTGTCTGACCCGATTTCTATACGGCCCGAAAGTTAGGGAAATGATCGAGGATCCAATAGGTAGATATTTGAGTAATAGATAATAGATGAAGGAGCAAACGACGAGACATGTGGGCCCTCAGATAGACCACTCTAGTTTTGACACTGCGACAGATAATGAAAAGTGTGTTTTAAAGTCGAAAAAACAACGTTTAAACATTTTTTTCTTACAAGAAAAGATATCTAAGGTAGCACTTGATGGGACACTAATTGGCGCAATTTGTCAAAGTCTAATGATAATTGTCTTTGTTTGTATGCCTTCCTCAAGTAATCGGCGCCCTGTAAACAAAGGGATTTGTTGCTAAAATCGTTCCATATGATGGAATCGCTACTGCTATAGCATGACCGAAATCCCTCTGATGTGTGAGCATCACGCCACTTTGCCTCACCATGAGTCAAAGTTGTGTTTGGCCTTCAGGAAATGCGATTGAGACAAGGGTTTTGCGATACTACATCACTTGATGTCAATTTTTTAAAGGGAGAAACGAAGAATCACCTTCTAAACGGTTCCACGAAATGTTAAGGAACATGTAAGACAGAATCACTACTGAACGTATTGTGAATTTCCAAAAGTAATTAAGCTCTGGTGGATAATTCTCCTGTGGAAGTGACAATCATGAACTCATCCATACCTGCCCATTTGTCACCCTTGCCATCTGAGTGTATCTCACTGCCAATTAGCCAGTCAAGAATCCTTGACTCCCAACCTGCTCACATTAGGCGGAGGGGCATGTTTAATTGGTCGGTGCGGCACCCACCTCAGATGACCTACGCGTCTCCTTTCAGCCCCCAATATTGTTGATGATGAGGACATCTGCTGCTGGATTCAATAGGTCGGCTTAGCTATCATGTTTCCCACAGTGCCGTAGATAAGGAGACAGATGCTCATTCTCAACATGCAAGGCAGAGTAACAGACAAAGAGCTGCTAACCGTCATGACTGTCGTAATAATCGCTGGAAGGCCATTCCCACCGTAACTCTTTAGGCTAAAATCAAGGACGAACAGGCCCTTATGATCCTATGGCAGTTTTCAATAAATTTGGTCAACTCCTTGAAGGTTAATTGGCGCCGAGGCTGCTTTGACTCGTCTAGTTTTGTGCTAACGACCGCGAAGGCGGCAGTGGTTAATGTCAATGGCTGAGATGAGACGTTTTACGTATCCCGAGCACTATTTGCTAAAAGGTGGACCACACTGGCCTTACTAGATCCTTGTGCAGTTCCATCAGGATGCAGAGCATACAACAGAAAAGATGCAGAGTTACAAAATTCGAACATTTACATATGTTAGTGAAAACATTAGGGCCTATGTTGGTTATTATTAGCCGCACTCTTATGATGAACAGTAGTGCTCACCATCAACTCATTAAGTAATGCAATGCATGGTTTCAAAAGGAATCCGTTTTATCGTCTCATACCCAGTTGCCAGCGACCTATTTCATCTTGGAATAAGTACTGAATGAACCTAACATTGGTCACTTGTCAATTGGTCGGACGCACCTTAGGCTTCCAAATAAATGAGAAGAAAATTTGGCATTTAAACTGTAGGAGAAGTTATTTTGAGAGAAACATCATTTCCTTTAAAAATTGATCTTAAAACTAGAGGATTAAATGATGCTACGGTTCTCAGAGTCCTGCAACTGAGGGCATGCATTCACTCTGTAGCACACAGTTGTTGATGCCCAAGATGATACGTGGAATGATATAACAGTTTCACCATGTGCAAATGGTCAGCCTCCATGCATCCGAAAAGCACAATAGACCTGATGCAATCACCTGGCTTGAAGGGGACTTGTTTGGTTCCTTAACGGCCGACATTGTGACGGAGGAATGGTAGACTTCCACACGCTGCGGCAGTAGCAGTGGCCAATGGGGTGCCAGAAGGACCATCTGTGCCCACACCGGTGTTGCTCTTTAGATGAGCTAGCGTCGCAGCCGAGTGAGAGAATCACTACGCTGTCAAAGGCTCAATGTTAGAGGATGGGAGATAGATGTGCTTTATCTTTCAATAAAAGCGATAACAAAAAATACAATTCAAATTTAGAGCAGATTAAATAAAAAGGAAGTGTAATAGTAAGTGGACAGCGAACAGCGAATGAGCAGACCGAAACAGCTAAAATAGTCGCTGCAGGAATGCCACGCATATAAGGCGACACGCTGGCAATAGTAGGTCTCAGTACGCATTACTCTAATATGAAATTCCACACTTCCAAAACATTTGTTATGGTCGTATTAATTTTCTCACTTAAAAATTTGCTACCGCAATGCTTTACATGGCCATACTTCAATTGTGTTGATTACACTTGAACCTCTCCAGGTTGTCTGGATCCTGAGAGAGTGGTGTTGCTGGCATAGTTAGCAGGCAATCTTGTGACAATCCATCGCCCACCGCTGTTACAATTTCATCCATTATGTCACCCTGTGGCAACAAATCATTTTGAACGGTTAGAGTGATAGTCACATGGAGAGCCACCAGGCGGGTCATGTGGGAGTCAATTTTCCTTCCAAGTCTTATCAGCAGCGTTTAGCTTCAAAGCCGCCACACTCGACCTCCTACCTATCGGGATGATGTTAAGAATTATTTTGACGATGCCCGAGTCTGCGATCTGCATAATTTCCCCTACCGAATTAACTATGCCACTCTTCATAGTTGGGACCGTGGGATGGTCAATGCAAACACACTAGGTTATGGGAATGAAGACACCTATCAGCATAAGAGCGGGGCCCATTGATGAGGCAGCTCAGATCGCCGCTCCCACACCGGAGGTTATTCTGGCCGATAACGGCACAACAGCAAAAGCAGCGGATGTGAACGCTCCCGTTGCAACAATGAAATAGGAGTAGCTCAATCATGTTCATGGGCGCTAGTAGCCCTACTCCACACGTCAGTGGAAATGGATATAGTTGCCGAATGAACGACAGTTCCAACACGTGAAGCTAGTTTGCACTCTGAACGCAGCACTCGATGTGCAGAACGACATTGCTAGGGTGTGTTCACAATCGTTGCTTTTGTGTAACAAGTCACCTAACTGGTGAACGACTTTCTTATTCCAAAGTTGAGTGGGGCGTTGTGGTCCATATCCACGTGCCTCATCCTTGAAAGCATGTCAAATGACTTTGTTGCGACCGTGCGTTCAGGGTATCTGAGCTTTGCCTTTTTTGTTAATCTACAGATGCACACACAAAATGTGTATGTTCTTTTTAGGGAGATGAGCGAATAGGTCAAATCACCATCCTAACTCCTTGCTTTTACCACCTAGCGTGGCAAAGTTGAAGGACGCTGATTGTCCCTGATGAAGCGGTGCGTGAATCGCTAGTATTAACTGTCACAAAGCCAGTTTTGCCTGTTTTGTTCTATTCCTTCTTCCCATTTGTCTAACTGTCTCTATCTGTCCATAACTCCTGCTGCTTCTTATTTTTGTAACATTTGAGCATAGCACCTTTGACCTCTAATGTACGTGTCTGCGTGAGTGATCTTGGTTAAGGTTTGTTGACCCGTTTTCATCTCTTCGCGATCCTTAGGTGTTATCGCCTCTGCACGTGTTGTTACTTTCTTTCCTTGATGCTAGCACTTTGTGGTGCACCAGCAAAGTCACTTTTCTCCTTTGAGCAACTCGGGTTTTGCCTAATCTAACTGTTGACTACAAAGTAAGCTAGTGTTAAATAAATGCGTGTTATCGCGTGGTTCATTTTTCATTTTGCGGAAGGACAGTAATTGAACATTGGGCTGCATATTCCTCCGACAACCTCACTGCCCCCGGTAGTTATAGGGGCGTCTGTTTTCCAGTTCAGTGGATAACGCCGGAATCGGGGAAGGGAGATAAGAGAGATGGGGTACACCAGGCGCCTTTCCCTTCCATTGGGAGTAGTGGGGCCGATTATGTAGTTATGACTTAATTATGCCAAAATAAAGAGCAGGCATGGCTTTGGGTTGTAAGGAATATTCTAACATTTTTTGTTATTGGTCTGTTTTTCAATAACTGATGTTTTAAAATGCCTATCGTATTGGACCTCCCTGACTTCAAGTTTGACCACTTGACAAATTAATTCAAAAACGAAACATAAAATTGACCCAGGAATAAAAAATGTTCGAAGTGCAAATCATGCAACCCTCTCACCGATGTAATGCAGAGCCGTGCGACTTCTCTGAAGACGAAGGGAACTTAAAACTCGAATGTAATGTGCATGTACTCAGCGAACATTTGCGATTGGTACTACTGGTACGGCGCAGAGTTCAGCTACCCGACAAAGGCAAAATATCCTAATGTCTTTATAGTAAAGCCCGAGAGGCAAACGAGCACCCAAGGTTATTGCAATAACGTGAAGAACAAGAAACATAGCATTTTAGTCTGGAACGAAATACACCCCACAGCAATGCATATTTAATGGGAAGCATCTAAGGGATAACTGCGACTATAAGTTGCTTGACATTAGTTCCATCTTAGTGATTTAGTCAATATTGGTAAAGCAGTTTAGCACAGACTAAGTTCTAAAGTTGCTTGCAAAAAGCTAAAAGTGCAGTTGCCCTTGTTACATAAGTTTCGCAGCATATGCCTGGCTTTTGTATTGACGCACGTGCTTAAAATAGCATTGCAATTAAAATTTCGAAATTATAAGAATTTGTCAGAAATAGTTGGTTTTCTTCTATGACAAATAACCTGTAGATTATTTTGGCGTCTAAACATGAAGAGTCAACGCAGCACCTGCATCCCTTCCTTTTACTAATAATTTTTGCCCATCTACAAGACTAGAGGGATTCCAAACCCCCAGAATTGTAAAGACATTTATTTTACATGGTTTGAATGCGTCCGAAGGGCATTTTGGAGAAACCCACCTCAGCCACCTAGCAAGTAGTCGTCAAAGTTGCTTCTGTGAATTCCGCAATTCATAGATTTTCATGGATAACTCTGTCAAGATTAACCAAAAGCTGGGTAGACGTATTTTCAGGCAATTTAAATGAATTGACAGCAAGCCATGACATTGGAGAAAAGAGGTCCATTCCAATGCTTCAAAGTAACTTGTAGATGATTCGGCAGCCAATGCATGAAACAGTGTGCACAAGACAAGCACATACCGCTGTTGGAAAAGACTGTTAAAAAAGGAAGGTGGAAGGCACCTGACATCGTAGTGGCTGTTGTTATTGATGAGAGATTAAGAGAAGGAGAGACAGAGGCATGTATAACACTACTGTGTAATGCATTGTAAAGTGTTGTGCTAAACTGTGGAGCTATACCAGAATGCGTTAGAGGACAAGAAAGTGACCAAACCAGGAGCGGTAAGTAGCGGCATTATTTTGTGAAAGACAGCAGTGGACTTGTTCGGTCTTTTCAATTGCGTTGGAAATAATGACGGTGATCCCAAAATCCTGCTCTGTGGTCACACTTTCAGCCTACGAAACCGTCTGCAGAGAGGAGCTATATAACGCATTTGTTGGTTGTTTAAATACTGATTTCGGTGGGCTGGCCAGTAACCTCATCCCTCTTTTTGTACAGAGAACATGCACATTTTACCAAAGTAATAGGCCTCCTTCCGTCTAAAGGAGATTCTAGGGTGTGGTTCAACCTGCTTGAAAGTAACTGTTTTTCAGTAATTTCGGCGTGATCTTTTTCCTTCAACATTTGTTGGAGACTTGGTTTATTTACTTTTGCATCTATCGTTAGTTAGTAAAACACTTTGAGCATCATTCACCTATGCATATGGATATGCATGTAGAAATCACATTCTATACACAGAGAAGCACTATGCAGAGCAGGGCAGATCAGAGTAGCTCGTTGACGGTCACCAAGAAGTTGTATACAATGGACAAGGCGGAAGGGGATAGGGATGATGGAAAGAAGACGCACAAACTTGATCGGTAGCGTCTTGCAATGCTTATCCCATCTAGCAAGGTGGTGCCCCGCGAGGTCTTAAAGAAGACAGTAGCCACCCATCCCTTATCTAATCCGAGAGTCTCGCGACTGCACTAGTCTACACCTTACCTCCTCCGCTATTACCATCGTGTGATTAGTAGAACCCGTTTATTTAACCCCTCTGTGCTAAGCAATTGAAGTTAGGAACCGAGAAGTTGGGTTCTTGTCTATTGATGCTATCAAGACAGCATTTTCAACAACTCTGTTTCAAGCGTAAAAAATGAACCAGTATTTCTGTCTTTTTCGACATCACTTAGCATAGGGTTTTGGCGAAGAATTTCGTTACATTCCAACGGCAATGCAGGAAATTTCTTCTGTTATGGGAGGTGATTGGAGGATTCTCACTTAATTTCATTGACGAGCCTGCTGTTGAAATATCGTCTAACAGGAGAATATTCACTACCACTTGGGCGCTACAGAAAAAATAATGTGAAGATTCCTCAAAGGGAGATATTGGCAGATGGTGAGGACGACGTCATCCAGGACAGCTAGATAATTTCTCGGTGGTCACTTTCGTCGTGAGTGCTGGCTTATATACTGCTGAAATCTGAAATCCAATTATCACGAAAGGCGATTCCTTACCTACTGAGGTGGTTTAAAGCCATCTTGAGGAATGATTTCAAGATGTTTGTGCTTGGCACTTGCAGTCAGTTCACGGAGATACGAATACATCGGTAAGCACCATGGTGTTGTCGTAAACTTATTCTGTCAGCATATGTTCTGTAATTTCCAAGTGTCAGTGCGTATTGTCATTTTAGATGATATTTTAACAGCAGGCCCGTCACTGGAAATAAATGGATAAGCACGTACAAACTGCTACTGCACAGAAGAAATTTTCTGCATTACTGATGGATTGTTACGAAATTCTTCACCCATACCTTCTGCAAAATGATGTCAGAAGGGATATCTGAGTGAAAGAATTGTTGATCCATTTTTTCCACACTTGATAGAGTTGCTGAATTACGTGTACAATGAAAGCTGTTTCGAGAGCATTAATAACTATGACCCCACCTTCTCGAGTACCGACTACAATTGTTATCCTCGCCACTCAGAGATATGCTTCCATATTTGCTTGCATTGTCGGAAACTCAAGGTGTTGTCCGCATCCATATTGCAATTGTGTGGGGGATGTTTTGCTCCCATCCCAGCATAGCGAGCTTTGAGAGTTGAAGTTATAGTATTCCTCACGACCACAAGCAGTCTCTGCATTCAATCACGATGGCTGTGAACGAATCCATACTTCTCTAGAACAGTTGAGTAGCTGCTTTCATCAAATTTTTTAAAGTGCTTCTGAGTCGGAAACGCTCGAAGGTCCTCTTTAAATAGTGGATACATGAGAAATGCTCAAGAAATGTTCTGGGACTCGTTGCTCGTCGTGAACGCTGTTGACTTTGGCTCAGATGCGTTTTCAAGCTAATAAGCGCAGCTAATTCGCATCAAAAATCAGTATTTGAACTCTGTTTGAATAAGAAAATAAGAGCAGCACCACTGCGTTGGTTGTTTCCATTGCACCTGATTTGGCCTATGTGCTCCTCAAGTATGGAAAACCCGGACAAAAAGGCAGTTCAAATTACCAAGTCCGTACCAAGATTTGCTTATTTTAAGTCTTTCTTTGCGCTATTCTCACAAGCTGATTCAGCAATATGAAATGCGAATTTAAGAGAAGGAAAGTTGTGCACTAACCCTTACCCAGAAACATATCTTCCTACATATCGTGGCATTCTCTTACGTCCAAGGTGTTGTCTGCATCAGCATTGCAACTGTAGAGGCGACATCCTTCTCCCATCCTAGCATAGTCGGATTTGAGAGTTGAAATGACAATCTAACAAATATTTTGGACACACTCTTCTTCACGACCAACGGGCTGTCTCGACATTCAATCACGACAGCCGCGAATGAATCCCTATGTGCCTTGGGCAGCTTGGTAGTTGCTTTTATCAAACCCTCTCTAAATAGTAGATCCATGAAAAATGCTCAAGGAATAGTCAGTGGCTCGTTGTCTGCCACCAACGCCGTTGACTTTGACTCAGGTGCACGTTCAAGCCATAGGCGCAATTATTTTGCATCAGAAATCAGCGCACGAACTCCTATTCAATAAAAGTAAAGGCATATGGAGGTACTGGCAGAAAATCAGTCACATAAAACGAGGTTTAAAACTGATTCCTTGTGTTTTTCCAGCAAGAGGAAATGAGCTAAGCATTATGGTTTTCATCCGCTAACCAAATGCATAAGAATATTAGTTATGCAGGCACTTAAGTGGCGTGTATCAAATTTTACTATTTTCCTCGTTATGCCTTGCAAATGCCAAGCTGGATTTGGAATTTCAGTCCTTTTTAAAGGAGTTGAGAGCTTATTTGTCGGAATTGGCATTGTTCGTGCATTGGCATTATGAGAAGCTATAATTCAATAGTCATAACAATTGAGAAGTGCGTAAAGATCAGGTCCCTACGCTTTTGGAATTTTCTCTGTCACTTTAGAAGATGCGTACTTGTGTAGATTACTCCCTATCCCATTTAAGTCAATTTGACTGCTATACGGTATTTCAAATGTTAGTGCTGACCACTGAGTCGAGGTGCTGGGTAAGTGTCTCTAAGATGAGCTGATGGTAGACGCATGGTGTCGAATTGCAACCATTTGCAATTTCGACTGTGCAATCAACCTCAAGCGGCACAGCAATTCACTACTCGATGAGGACTTGGCGCTTTTGGGATTTATTTCATTTGGATGAGCAAGCACATCCAACTCTAACCGCCATCATTGATGAATTGCAGTAAACTCTTCAAGGAGACGCACCTATCCCAATTTCTTAACCGTAAATCCTCCCATGGCCTTAAGTTGTCCCGACTTTTAATGATGATATTTGTAAGCGATCCCATATGGACCTAGAGTAACGAAGTAGTTGTCCTCTTCAACGTGACCGCCTGCTTCAACCACCTCGTCAATGTCGAGTCCGAGGAGCGCCAAGGGATCCGCGTGACCCTGCAGCACTAAAAGCTTCCTGTTGATTAGCAGTGACATCCTCACATTGTGCATCTTCTTGCTACACCTCATGATTAAGTGATCCATCGTCTCATCCATACTGTTTGCTTCCAGATGCTTCATTTATTTTGCAAGTCTTCGATGCAACTGAGTCTACAATAAATCATGTGTCTTTCCTTGTCCCTCTCCATGACATCGAGGACGCTTCTTCCTAAACAGGTTTTATATTTAGCAAAAGAAAAGATGGCATGAAAAGAGGCGACATCATCGAAGGTCGGTGGAGACCACGAAACCTAGACCATTGAATTTATTATGGCCAAATATGGATTGCGTCTTGATACTTGGCGTAGAAGGCATCTTTTATTTCTATTCATCAAAGCAATGAAGCCTATGCAACCGTTCCGCAATTAGCAGGAAACGCAGATGACATCTGCAGCACCCTCATTGGGGCCGCAGCGATATCCATGAAGAAGGGGATGACCTAAGCACACGATTGACTCACATTACCAGTAGCGAGTTGCTGACTGACGAAATGGCACAAATGAAGGAGACGGATCGGAATAAAGTGAATATGAATCGGTGAAACGCAATGGAGTGAGCCAGGGACCCCAAGCATTGCACCACCGTCAGCAATTTATTTACTGACCCAGACCATTGCAGCATAACCAAATCATAATTTCCTTCTTCCTCTTAACACTTTCCGCTACTCGCAGCCAACAGCCTTATATACATTTGTTTCCCTATTCAATCCAAGTTATCTTTACCACTTCTTCACGCTTTTTGATTTCCAAGTTGACCATCTGCCACTTTTTTTGAAAATGCTCCTACCAAAAGAGATATTGCTTAAAGCCTACGTTTACAGAGGCACTGCTAACTTTATTGTAGATACTTGCTGCTATGGAGATGGTCCTCTTCAGACGCCAAGTCGCTTGAAAAACTGTCAGCGCTTTGGCACGACATTAGTAAGGGCGTATGACCACTCAAATTACATGGCTTAAATGAAGGCCTCATGTGGGGAGGAAGCGGTGGACGCCTCCCACGAATAAGTGCAGCAAGAAGAGAAGAATAATACCACTAGGAGCCTCTAGACGCAGTTGATACTGAGTACAAATGACCAAGTACCACAAGTCCTGCTATCATTCTTCTAAAAGGTAGATAAGTGACATTACTCTGCTAGCATGTACATGCTAGGCAAAATCCTAGTTCATCATGCTCATCAACGGAAAAATAGATAAACTACCTTAGATCGAGCAAATGAAAAGTGAAAGAGTAGAATGGCCAGAATGTAATGCTTCCATCACGAAGAGGCACTTTAAGAGACGACCCTCTTCGAAATACCTTCCAGGCTTAAATTATGACAAATGAGCAAATTGAGCTTAATAATGCTGTTCTACATGGATCGTTGTTTACATGCGAAAACCCTTCCACTCCTTGTCTCAAACGTGTCAGAGCATTCTCATGGTCAAGACATCAACTGCTGATTAGTAAGGACTGGAGCTAAGCCTTTACTTCTCACATGCTGCTCGAGTGACAGCAGTGAGTTGTTACTTTGTTTTCCGTTTCAAATCTATCGTAGTACCTGAATCGTCGCCTTCAACTAGAGCACCATGGTGAAGACAAAGCGTAAAGGTTGTTTAGCTTGGCAAAAATAAATTACACTGCACGTTAGAAATTTGTTCTATGCAATCAACAAAACAGTTTTCGACAAATTATATATGGGCGAAGTCATCGATCTGGCCGAAATTATACAGGCACAGTTCTTCAGGCCGCTTACCTCGTTGCCTAATTAATCACTGCAAGAGATGTGTCAAATGTGTGAATCTGTCATAGTTGTTTATCTGCTATTTTATTCATGAGTCAGATCAGCACAAATTGTAACACCATGCGTCGCTGGTTAGACCCGCAATTCTGCAAAGTCGTGTGCTCATGTCTTAGGACAGACCGACATTTCATTCTGGAACTGCGGTCTAATGTGGCTGTGTTCGCAATGCTGCTAAAAATGAGTCATTTCAAAATGGGCGGAAAATCACGAGTCAAAGCTGTCCTGCCACACTTTACTGACCGCCTCCGGTGTAAGTGGGGAGATGTCTTGAATTCAAATAATCAAATCAGTCTACAGTGGGAGCGTAATTTGCTGCTTAGCAGGAATTATTAGAATCGTGGTTTGATTCGAGCCTACTTCTCGTCCATGTGTTGCGCATTCTGCTCAGTGGAAGCTGTCTTAAAAGCAGAGAGTTATTTTGGCATTAGCTACACTGCACACCAGGGACGAACCCGTCAAAGCCATGCGTGAACTAATCCACATTCCCTTGTTCATGCTAGCAATTCCTGTGCATAATTTTACATTTCCTATTGGAAAAGATTAGGCAAATGTCAAAATCAGCAAATTAATGGTTTTATCAATCTGCCACACATAATGGATATGATAAATTCAAAAGTGTAAATGGTTGATTGCTGAAGAACAGCTGCGCCATCGAGATCTAAGATAAAGCTGCCAAAATGCACATGGGTCATGCAAAGAACGAAGATGGGTACGTCATCAGTGTGTGGAAAAGACGAGTTTGGGAGTTCCACAACATCACCTCGTGCATTTAGAAATCTGGACTCGCTCATAGAGGCTTCAAAGATGTATGGAACCTAAGACGATGGAGAAATCCGACAAAATATTTTTGGGCTTTTACAATGCTAATGCTTGTAATGTTCTATTGATGAGATCTGTGGAGCTGCTGGCATGGAGGAATGACACAATAGAGTCGCTTTTAGGTTGGCGATGAGTGGGAGCGACATTGACGAAAAAGGAAAAGGTTGACATTAGGGCGTAACAACGAAAGTAAGGAAAGAAGTAATCGCTCATTGTGATGTTGGTGCGTTAGTTGCTAGCACTGCACACTGATGAAGGTAGCCAAACTCAAGAGCTGTTCTAAAATTCACTTAGACTTCTTGCCACTCATATTAAGCTTCACTTGGTTTCTAGCAAAGTACACTGGAGCCGCTTCCTCGAACCATACTTACCTACCTCTGAGGATAGTACCCTCAGCAGTTTACTGATTTCTAGTAGACACAGTTTCAACCCCGTCCCTGCAAAATCCATATCTATTTTAACATGGTTATCAAAAAGGTGATGGCCTTGACTGGATGAATAGTTGCATACATGCGAATATGGATGTTGCGCAGAATTTGCATTTTATCACTTGGTCGAAGTCGACGGAAGAATCAACTTTTTAAAGACATTTCGAATGTCAGCCTTTTCTTCCAGCTTACTCAAGCTCATTACTTCCTCTTGCTGCAAGAACACGAGCGATCATGTCATGGCTCTCGTTTATTTGATCCTTCGTCCGGTTTTCCGCCAGGTCGCTCTTATTTTCTTATTCAAACAAAGTTCAAATACTGATTTTTGATGCGAATTAACTGCGCTGATTAGATTGAAGACGCATCTGAGTCAAAGTCAACAGCGTTCGCGACGAGAAACGAGTCTCTGAACATTTCTTGAGCATTCCTCATGTATCCACTATTTAATGAGGACCTTCGAGCATTTCCGACTCAGAAGCACTTTAAAAAATTTGATGAAAGCAGCTACTCAACTGTTCTAGAGAAGTATGGATTCGTTCACAGCCATCGTGATTGAATGCAAAGACAGCTTGTGATGGTGAGGAATACTATAACTTATTTATTTGGTCATGGTGCCACTTCAACTCTCAAAGCCTGCTATGCTGGGATGGGAACAAAATATCCCCCATACAATTGAAATATGGATGCAGACAAGGCCTTGAATTTCCGTGGATGCAATCAAATGTGGAAACATTTTTCTGAGTGAGGGCTAGTGTACAACTTTACTGCAAAATCTAGTGGTGAGGATAACGATTACAGTCAAGAATCGGGAAGACAAAGTCATATCTATTAATGCTCTCGAGGCAGCATTTATCGTACACCTAATTCAGCAACTCCACATGTACTCACTTAATTCCAGTGACGGGTCTGCTGTTGAAACATCATCTGAAATGGCAATGCCTAATAACACTTGGGAATCATAGAACAGATAATGTAGAGACCCCGCAACTGGAGATAATGACAGATGCCGAGGACGATAGCTTTAGGGCAATTTGACAATTTCTCAGTAGTCACTTGCGTCATGTGTGCGCAATAATCATACACACAACAGGAGTACCTGGCTCATATACTGCTGAATTCTGAAATCAACGCCTAACTCTGTAAACTGCCTTAACTACCTCTCACATACTTTTACTGAATTGGAACTCCCGAGCAATTAGTTTGGGATCCAAAACGCTGCAGCAATTGACAGAACGGACTTCTCAAATTGCAAAGATTGAGGACATTTGCAAACTCAACGACAAGCTGATATAATTATGGATACCCTTTAATAATGATGGTCCATCCTCAAGCAAGATTAGAATATCAATATTTATGGTCAAATGCGCATCTCGACTTGGTCTTCATGTGAATTTCTTGCAGTACTCCATGAGCAAAAGCCACCTACAACTGTCCATGTTGTTGAGCACGGTTGTTGCAATGCAGCAGGGCGGCAGCAAATACTTCGCTGAAGAAATTAATCAGCATAAAATATGCGAATCAGCTGGGTTTCTACCTGACGTTGGCCATGTGAGCCTTTCTGTGCTCGTAAGCGTGCATGCATAAAGAGAGATGCTAAATAGTGTAGAAGCAAAGTCTGCAATCTTTCGTGATGTACTCAATATTAATGCTGAGGTCACCTGTGTCAGCACAAGTGGGTTTGGCACAGCAGACACTCGTACTTAAGAAGTCTATACAATTTCTCGAAAACTTTGCACAGGTATTTTTAGTTTCTGAGGTACGTTCGTGTGCTGACAGAAAAAATTTACGTCAGCAACATGGTGCATCCTCGTGAATCGATGAAAATTGTCATACCCAAACATCCTGCAATAATTCTTCAAGATGGCTCTAAACTGCCTCAGTAGGTAAGGAAATGCATTTGGTGATAATTTGATTTCAGAATTCAGCAGTATATAAGCCAGCTCCTCCTGTAGTATGCATGAGTATTAAGCACTCATGACGAAAGTGAATATTGAGAAATTATCAAATTGCTCTGGAAGTATCGTCTTCGTCATCTGCCAATATCTTTCGTTGCGGAATCTCCACATTATTTCTCTGTAGCGCCCAAGTGGTTGCGAATATTCTCCTGTTAAACGATATTTCAACAGCAGACTCGTCATTGGAATTAAATGGATAAGCATGTTTACGAACTACTACTGCGTGAGAACCCTTTAATTATCCCTCATAACAGACAGGATTCTTCGCCAAAACCCTATGCAAAATGATGTTGGAAGGGACAGAAATATTGGTTTATTTTTACACTTGATGCAGAGTTGTTGGAAATGCTGTCTCGAGAGCATCAATAGATAAAAGCCCATCTTCTCGGTTCCTGACTTCAATTGCTTAGCACATAGGGGTTAAGTAAACGAGTTCTACTAATCACATGATAGTAATGGCGGAGGAGGTAAGGTGTAGACTAGTGCAGTCACGAGACTCGTAGATTAGATACGGGAGGCACCACCTTGCGAGATGGGATAAGCATTGCAAGATGCTACCAATCAAGTCTGCGTGCCTCTTTCCATCATCTCTATCCTCTTCCGACCTGTCCATTGTATACAACTTCGTGATGACCGTCAACGAGCTACTCTGCCCTGCCCTGCTCTAGATAGTGCTACCCTGTGTAATTCTGTGCAGATTGGAACCGCCCTACTAAATGGAATGTGATTTCTACATGCATACTTATTTACGTAGGTAAATGGTGCCCGAAATGCCTTGCTAACTAACAACAGATACAAAGATAAATAAGCTAAGTCTCTAACGAGTGGTGAAGTAAAAAGATCATGCTGAAATTATTGAAAAGCAGCTTCTTTTAAGCCAGTCCACCGAAATCAGTCTTTAAACAACCAACAAATGCATTATATAGCTCTTCCCTGCAGATGGTTTCGCAGGCTGAAAGTGTGCTCCCACGGGGACCGCTGTCATTATTTTCGACGCAATTGAAAAGGCCAAACATGTTCACTGCTGTCTTTCACAAGATATTGCCGCTACTTGCCGCTCCCGGTTTGGTCACTTTCTTGTTTTCTAACAAATCCTGGTATAGCTCTATAGTTTAGTACAACATTGTACAATGCATTACGCAGTAGTGACACACATGCCTCCCTTCATCCTTTTCTTAATCCCTCATCAACACCAACAGCCACTACGATGTCGAGTGCTTTCCATTAATCTTTTTTTCTAATGGTCTTTTCTAACTGCAGTTTGTGCTTGTTTTGTGCAAACTTTTACATGCAGTGCTTACCGAATCATCTACAAGTTACCTTAAAGCATTGGAATGGACCTCTTTTCTCCAATGTCATGGCTTGCTGTCAATTCATTTAAATTGCCTGAAAATACGTCTACCCAGCTTTTGGTTATTCTTGACAGAATTATCCATTAAAATCTATAAATTGCGGCATCCACAGAAACCACTTTGGAGAGCACTTGTTGGGTGGCTGAGGTGAGCCTCTCTATAATGCTCTTAGGACGCATTCAAACCATTAAGAAATATTTGTCTTTACAATTCTGGGGGGTTTGAAATCCCCTGGTCATGCGGATGGGCAAACATTAACGGTGGAAGGAAGGAACGCAGATACTGTGTTGACCCTTCATGCTAGACGCCAAAATAATCTACAGGTTGTTTGCTTTAGAAAAGAAACCAACCATTTTTCACGGATTCCTCATATTTTCGAAATTTCGATTAAAAATGCCATTTTAAGCCCATGCGTCAACGCAAAAGTCAGGCATATGCGGAACTAATTTAAAAAGGGTAACTGCACTTTTAACATTTCGCAAGCAACTTTAGAATTTAGTCTGTGTTAAACTGCTTTACCAATATTGACTGATACACTAAGATGGAACCAATGTTAATTAACATATAGTTGCGGTTATTTCTTAGATGCTTCCCATTAAATATGCATTGCTGCGGGGTGTATTTCGTTTCAGACTAAAATGCTGTTTCTTGCTCTTCACGTAATTGCGATAGACTTGGCTGCTCGTTTGCCTCTCGGGCTTGACTATAAAGACTTATTAGGCTATTTTGCCTTTGTCGGGTAGCTGAACTCTGGGCCGTACCGGTAGTGCCAATCGCAACTGTTCGCCGAGTACATGCACATCGCATTCGAGCATTAAGTTTTCTTCATTTACAGAGGAGCCTCATGGTTCTGCATTACATCGAAGAGAAGGTTATATGATTTTTCACTTCTAACATTTCCTATTCCTAGGTCAATGTTTGTTTTGTTTTTGAGTTTATTTGTCAATTGGTCATGCTTAAAGTCACAGAAGATTAATACGATAGGCATTCTAAAACAGCTGTTGTTAAAATTCAGACAGATGACAAAAATGCTTGAGCACTTTTTAAGACTTTAGGCCAGATCTGTTCTTTATTTTGGCATAATTAAGTCAAAGCTACACAATCTGCCCTACTGCTCCTAATATAAGGGGAAGGCACCCAGTGTTCCCCGCCTCTCTTACCTCTCTTCCCTGATCCCGGCGTTATCCACTGAACTGGAAAACAGACGTCCCTATAACTACCGAGGACAGTGAGGTTGTTGGGGGTATGTGGGGCCCAATGTTCAATTACTATCTGTCCGCAAAGTTAAAAATAAACCATGCGGTAACACACATTTATTTAGCACTGGCTTACGTTGTAGTCAGTGGCTAGATTAGGTAAAACCCAAGTTGCCCACAGGAGAAAAGTGATTCTGTCACTGTACCACAAAGTGCTGGCGTTACGGAGAGGAAGTCACAACACGTGCAGGGGCGATAACACCTGGGGATCGCGAAGGGACGAAAACGGGTCAACAGACGCTAACTAAGTTCACTCACTCTGCACGCACATAGAGGTGAGAGGTGTTACATTCAAAAGCTACAAAAAATAAGAAAACAGTGGTTGTGGGCAGACAGTCAAGTAAACAGATGGTAAGAGAAAATGGGAAAAACAGATAAAATTAGCGTTGCGGTAGTTAATACTAGCGATTTACCTACCGCTTCAGCATAGACAATCAGCGTCCTTCGACTTTACCATGCCAGGTGGGAAGGGCGAGGAGTTAGGATGATGATTTGGCCTGTTTGCTCATCTCCTTAGAAAGAACCTAAGCATTTTGTGCATATTCGCAGATTAACGAAAAAGGCAAGGCTCAGAAACCCTGAACACATAATCGTAATGAAGCCATTTGACACGCTTTCAAGGATGAGGTACGTGGACAAGGAACGCAATGCCGAATAAAACTTTGAAATAGTAAAGTCATCCACTAATTAAGTGACTCGTTACACAAAAGCAGCAATCGTGGACACACTCATCGATATCATTCTAAACATCGAGTACTGCGTTCAGAGTGCAAACCGGCTACACGTGTTGAATATGTTGTTAATTCGGCAACTATAACCGTTTCCACTGACGGGTCACTCCTATTCGACTGTTGCAACGGCAGACTTTGCAACCGCTGGTGTTGCTGCTGCGCTGGTATCGGTCAGAATGACTTCCGATGTGGGAGTGACGGTTAGAGCTACCTTATCAACGGGTCCCACTCTTGTGGGGATCGGTGTTTCCATTCCTAACTATTAATGACGTTTGCACCGATCATCCCGTTGCCCGACTATGAAGAGTGACACAGTAAATTCGGTGGAGGAAATTCCGTAACCTGTAGACTCGAACAGTGCTAAGGGGACTCTTAATGTCATCCCGATAGGTAAGGGATTGAAGGTGGCGGCTCCGAAGCTAAACACCATGGCACAAAAGCTACAGCACTGACGATCTAACTTGGAAGAAAAATTGACTTCTACATGATCCGCTTGGTGGCTGTCCATATGACTATCGCCCTAACCGCTCAAAATGGTTTGTTGCATCAGAGTGGCATAATGGATAAAATTGTGACAGTCGTAGGCGATGAATTGTCACAGGACGGGCTGCAAACAACTCTAACAACGCCACTTTTTCATGATTCAGACCACCTGAAAAGGCTCAACTACATTCACCACAACTATAACATGGATATGCAAAGCATTGCGGTAGCAAATTTTAACTATGGAAATTAATATCACTGCAGCAAATGTTTTGAAGGTGCGGAATTTCATGCTAAAGTAATGAGTACCGGGATCGGCCATTGCCAGCGTGTCACCTTACATTCGTGGCGTTTTAGCAGCGGCATTTTTAGCTGTTTATTCGCCGTTTACTGCCCACTTACTATTGTACTGCCCTTCGATTTACCCATTTCTAATTTAAACTATGTTTGGCGTTATTACTTTCATTGAAGAATAAAGCACATCTTTCACAGCGTAGCGGTTCTCTCAATTTGCTACGGCGCTAGCTCATCTAAAGAGCAACACTGGTGTGGGTACAGATGGTTCTACTGGCACCACATCAGTCACTGCTACTGCTGCAGCTCTACGGTGTGCCAAGAGACGCCATGAGGTGCGCCCTTAAGGCCGATGGTATATCATGGTGCATCTGGTCTATTGTGCCTTTCAAATGCATGGTAATTGACTATTTGCATATGGTGAAACTTCTACATCATTCTGTATATCATCGTGGGCACCATCAACTGTGTGCCACGGAATGAATGCACGTTTCCAATTGTAGGACTCTGGAGACCATATTATTGCATCATCCGCCAGTTTCAAGATCAACGTCCGAAGGAATTAGTGATCCTCTCGACAAGTAACCACTCCTACTGCGTAAATGCCAATTTCCTCCCTCATTCGTTAGAAAGCCTAAGGCGTGTCCGATCAATTGACAAGTGAGCAACGTTAGACGCATTCAGTATTTATTCCAAGACTAAACGAGTCACTGACAGCTAGGTATGCGGTGATAAAACGGCTTTGTTTTGAAACCTTGCAGTGCATTATTTGATAGGCTAATGATGAGTATGACTGTCCCATCGTAAGAGCATGCTAATGATAAATAACAAAGGACTTAAAGATTTTCGCTATCATGTTTGGATTTTGTAAATTTGCAAGTTACATGTTGTAAGCTCTTTGCACTGATAAAAATGTACAAGGATCTGGTGTGACCCGTGTAGTCTATATTTTAGCAAAGAGTGCCCGAGATACGTAAAACTTCTTAATTTAGCCCTCTGCATTAACCATTGCCGCCTTCGCAGTCTTCAGCACAAAACCAAACGAGTCGAATCAGCCTCGATGACAATTTATCTACAAGGAGTTAACCGAAGCTATAAAAACTCTCCTAGCATCATGAAAGCCTTTTTTCTCTATTCCCAGCTTAAACAGTGGCAGCTGATACGGCCATCCAGTGACTATCACGACAACCGTAGCGGTCAGTAGCACCTTGTCCGTTACTCTGTCTTGCATGCCAAGAAAAAGCCGCTGTCTTCTCCTCTACGGCACTGTGGAAAATATAACAGCTAAGTCAACCTATTGAAATGAGGAGCAGATGTCCTCATTGTCAACAATCTTGGAGGATAGGAAGGGGATGCGTAGGTCACCCAAGATGGAGGCTGCATCGATCAATTTGACGAACCCCTTCGCCTACGTTGCTAAGGTCATTTGCGTGGTATGCGGATTTTTGACTAACTAATTGGCAGTGAGACATCCTCAGATGGCGAGGGTGACAAATTGGCAGGTATGGATGCGTTCATAATTGTCGCTTTCACAAGACAGTTATCTTTTGGAGCTTACTTCTTGAATTCACAATACGTTTAGTAGTTATGATTCGTTACATGTTCCTTAGCATTTCGCGAAATAGCTTGGAAGGTGATTTTTCATTTCCTTCTTTTAAAAACCGGTATCGCTCGATGCAGCATCGCACAGCCTTCGTCTTGATTGCATCTCCTGAAGGCCAACCACTACTGTGGCTCAATGTGAGG
>JADWOT020000001.1:18316967-18341386 GCA_036345935.2 Taenia hydatigena
AAATTGGCAGGCATGGATGCGTTCATAATTGTCGCTGTCAAGAGACAGTTATCTTTTGGAGTTTACTTCTTGAATTCACAATACGTTTAGTAGTTATGATTTGTTACATGTTCCTTAACATTTCGCGGAATAGTTTGGAAGGTGATTTTTCATTTTCTTCGTTTGAAAACCGGTATCGCTTAATGCAGCATCGCACAGCCCTCGTCTTAATTGCATCTCCTGAAGGCCAACCACTACTGTGGCTCAATGTGAGGTAAGGCGGCGAGGTGTTTTTGTAAAAAAGAAAAGACAATGTTTAATCGGATTGACTGACGCTCACACATCAGAGGAATTTCGAACACGCTATAGCAGTAATGATCCCACCATATGGAACGATCTCAGTATCACGTCTCTTTGCTTACAGCGCGTCGATGACTTGAGCAAGGCATAAAAACGAAGACCATTATCATTAGACTCTGACAGACTGCGCCAATTAGTCTCTCATCGAGCGTTACAATTACTCTTCTTTCCAGTAAAAAAACTTGTTTGAACCTTGTAATTTACTTTACAATGCACATTTTAGCGTGTCATTCCACTCCACACAGTCTCCCAATGGTGGTATTAGCTACCACGTCTGTTTAATGGTACCGCGTGCTGAATTAACAACGCAACAACGTCTGGAGTTGCTCTGTAGAGAAAATGGTGCTATGAGGTTAATCGCGTAGTACGCAGCCTTCCCTTCCACCTACCTCCTCACATCCACCTACCCACCCACCCACTAGTTAAACAATCTGCACCTCCTAAAGCCATTCTCAAGGCTAAGTGGCAGCACGTCACTTTATTACAGATTAATGATACCTCCAATAGCAAGGAATACACTTCTAAATGCACTCGTTACCTGTGCTGCCAACAATTAACTTCAACTATGCAAGATAAGAACATTTCTGCGCTTCCTGAAGCAAAATAGGCAGCACCTGTCACAGAGTCATGCAAATGGGCTGAGGCTAGCAAGGCATCAATCTACAATGGGACATCATTACAAGCTCATACATACGTACTGCAGCTCCCTCAGCTATTCCCCATTCCAAAGGTGCATTTAACATACCACCCCAAATCGGTGCAACGGCGATGCATTTAAATGGCCCATGACCAAAATTCGACGCATCACATAGTCTGCTTCACCTTGCTCAGCGCCGTGCTCAACGCTCTCCATGGCAGGGCTGCTGCATCGTCAGCCCCCTCATACCCCATGGTGTAAGCTAATTCCCAGTGGGATAGAGAAATGTGCTAGCCATCACTCGTGCCTATGACCAGTAAAGGAAATATTGGCCTACAAACAAAAAGTCAAACTCCTTGCCAACGGTGCGACATCATGACAAATATAGTGACAGAATAATTCAGCTTTGATAAGGCTATCGGTCTACACTCTACTGCCATGTCGCAAGCGTGCAAAGACAAACTTAACTACTTGTCTCAGGCAGCGGAAATACACTCGATAACATCAACGGGCAGATGACCATTAAGCACATTTTTATGTGGCACAAGCCGTATAGGTTGAAAACTGCAAAAATAAGTGGGACACGAAGTTGGTGGCCATTTTCCTTTTTCTTACAAATTAGTCACTCAGTCAATAGATCAACCCATGCACTGCAACATCCACGTGTAAGCGTCATTAAAAATGCCTCTTTAAATACGCGTCCATAAATTTCGTCCTACGCCTTAAACACTAGGCAAGCGATTTTCGATTATGACAACGAATCGGACAGCGAATCATGCTTACATGTCAAAGCATCATAACTCACTTTCATTTACTCTGCACCTTATTTATATCGAGATCACATACCACAGTGATAAAGGCGACAACACCTAGTCATCTTCGATTTGAAGGATGAGCAAACAAAAGTCACTGTAAGGTGATAATAACATCTGACTCGACTTATTCAATCTGCTTACCAAGTTACAGATTCGCCCTTTCTTGCTCTTGCCTGGCATTCACGCTGTACTCAAGCGTTCATAAGATCTCCAAGCGAAAAGCCGCGCCACCTTATGTCCTGGACAAATAAATAGTCCACAGTGAGCAAAAAAAACCTTTTGGTAGAATCTATTTGTCGAATGATTGCAACACCACGGCTATCGGCGAGTTCAGAGGCACTTAGTGCAGTCTTTAATGGCTTCTACATTCACATTCTCCATTCCCAGTGCTATCGACAGCAAAGATGGGTGTTGTTGGCAGCCTCATGAGTCTGTGATGTCGTTAAAAAGCGACACAACCTGAGTTGAGGGTAAAAGCAGCAGTAGAGTGAGTGTTGGCAAGGCCGTTCACCATCGTCACACACCATCCCTACGATCCATAAAATTCAACAGCAGTACAATAAAGAAAGCCATTGCAACACATAAAGTGTCGAGTATTACACCACGCGACCCTGTTTAAACAAGTCAGCCTGCTACTAGGTGAGGTTTCGTGTACACATTCCATTGAAGTGGTAGAGCATCTGCACTCAAGGATCCCCTATAATCGGTGAGCAGGGATAAATACGCTATCAACTTACCTCAGCACAAATCGGCACCCCACGTACCGATGTCCCACTGTATCTCAAACGCCATCACATCAACAGTAGCCACGCAGCATTCCAGGCAATTCGGACTCCAACGCTGGCTGTCTGCGAATCATTCAAGCTTTATTTAAATAACAGCCTCAAGCCTACTCTTGGCCAGACAGTTAATTCCAACTCCACTGACAAATCCAACACACCTTCCCCTCCTACTTCCCTCCTCATGGGTCTTGTGTACCACAATGCCATCCACATACAACCACCGAGGCATCTGGACAGTGGAGGTGACGATCTATTTTTCCTATCAAAAGGACAAATACGAAGAACTTTTTACTATGACAGGCTTCTCACGCCCGCTCGATACCGTACAAGGTGCAATCTACCAGTGACCTCCGTCAACCAATGACACCGGAAATTAAAGTTGCATTGTCTAGTATCAACGGTCTTAACACACAAATGCATCGGCATCAGTCCGTGGAAAAATGAAATTCCATTAGAATAACCATTTTAGGACTGCACTTCCGACCACATAGTCTAAAATCTACTGGAGCGCCCACCCACCCATCACCTACTCCACGAGCGTATGGTAATTCATCTTCTTGCTCAATCTCGACACTATGCCCCTCACCGACCCTTGCATAACAAACAAGCAAACAAGCGAATCCCAGAAATATGGAGCTAAACATGAGACAAGCTGCCTGTAGTGAGCAGGGGGAAATTTGCTTAAAATCATTCAATGTTTTACCTGCTAACAAAGTATCTTATCAGCTGTTTCTTAATTGTTCTTTGCGTTGCACGTTCCACCTGTTTCCGTTCTTATGTCTGCTCACCTCCTCCAACATATACCCTCGATTCATCAGCACATTCTACTTCGTCAAAGCCTGTTTAACTTCATCAAACTTTTAGAAGCCACAAATAGTGGGTCAGTAGTTGTTCCATCCCCTTTGCAGCCCCAAACTATCTACGATAAGGAAATGAAAGCGCCACAACTAAACACCCCAGTTAAATTCACCTTATGCTTACCAGCATGCCACGCAGGGTTTAACCATTAATAAAGTAAGTTTCAGTTTCACAATTGCATTGCCTGCAACTCGTTTCAAATTGCTCTTTCAAAGTCCCGTTAAAACAAACACAATTTAAGCCGTGCTCAAGACTTCGGGTTACTTAATTCCACTGCATGAAAACCCACTACAGCCTTTAAAACAGTTTCAGGTCTCCTACACCTTAGAATCGGACACCAACTCATGTCGAAGCTGAACCTACGACTAAGTGTTGACTAAAAACTGGCATGTGCACTACATTAACGAGAGGTCAACACACCTAAGGACTAAGGTTACGACCAGTGATGTGGCGGCTTATGAGCACTTAGAATGCGATCTAATCTGTCGATATGAGTACTATAACAGCGAGGGCAACCCAACTTTTCTTATGCAAAATCGCCGAAAGATTTGCCGACCTAAGGCAAAAACAGAACGCTGTTCGACGTACGCGTAAACGAGGAACCAAGAAAACTTGAGCCTTAATTTTTCATTCTACACATACGGGCGAATCTGTTGGGTAAAATTGGTAAATAATGCAAAGATTGTAGGCCGTAGGTTCCTGAGCCTCATTTTGGCCTCTAGTGCATCCATGGGTTCAGAAATGTGGATTTGTAGTTATTCTGCCACTTAACCGTGAGGATTTGCTTGTAAGAAAACGGTTCCTGATGCTTCCTTTCCTTTGCTTCAGTTCAGACAACTGTTGCTGACGAATAACCGTAGAAGTGCGACTTTCGAGGGCTTTCAAAATGTGTGATTGAATCTCATGCATCTTTTTATTAATTGTGGAAGCAAAAGACGGTGATAATCGCGCGGCTTTGAAGTTGAAGGAGATGTATTGTAATTTAGTATCCTTAATGCCAAAGTGTGAGTTCTTACTGGCCACTCTGTTACTTCATTTAAGTTTTATGTGTGGAGATCCATTTCCGTTGTAGGTAACTTTCATCCCGCCAACAGCGGATGGTCAATGCTAAAACGGTGTCGGAAGCAGTTCTGCAATAAGATACCTCCTTAGTCTCCTCGAAAGGCGTTCTCGCTCCGTTTCTTGGTTGCATAGGTTAAAGAATACGTCTGCTCTGTAAGATGCAGTGATTAGATGGGCTAAAGGGCCTGCGCTCTTTCATCTTCTATTTTGACAGCGTGCGCTTCATTCGACGTTCCTTGGACGAGGCAGCAAACCACACTCTCGTAACAACTAGTGAGCGCGTGGAGGCAAACAAGCGATACCTTTCTCGTCTCTGCTAAGTCGTGGGTGTGGCTGTTTTTTTGATGACTGTCGCCCAGTAGTAGCTACAGTAAGTGTTCACCTCCCCTACCAACGCAACACATTTGGTGGTCTGGCTTATCAAATGAGCTAGATGTCAATTTCATATTGCTGGTTCCCTATCGGTTTCTAATAGTTTGGTCGAATTTAAGGCGGTGGAGTAGGTGTGGGGCTATTTTGGTAAATAGATGCACTTATTTTTATGAAAAGGTTATCGATGACAGTGGAGTAATCAAGCACTCTGCTGTGGTAAACCTGTTGAAAGTGAGGTGGGAGAGGTCGTGTTGTGTGAGCTAATCATCTCTTTTCTGTAGTGTGCTATATGATTTTATTTATTTAGGCGTGTTTTCGGTAGTGGATTTTTGAGCCGAACAAAAGCAAGGCGACACAATACGTAGAGTCGTAGTGTTCTCTCTCCTCCTATTCGATGTCATGATTATTTCCTTAGTTGCATTTTCGCGCATTTGACGTCAGCACTCGATTTTTTTAATTCATTGTGATCCTAATCTTTTTAAGATAGACGAAGGCAGGAGGCGGATTATTGAATGGAAGCATTAAATACTATCAACATCAAGTTGGTACTTCCCTCCGACTGCTGACTATAGTGCGGTTAGGCTAAGGGTTTGCTTTGAGGTGAAGGCGGCAACAAGATTTCTCATGTTTACACCAAAAGAACAGATTTTGTGAAATTTTGTGGAAGTTAAGTACGAATGATGAGCAAGCTTGTGTTCTAAGTTCAGCAGAGTCTACGTGATGTGATTTCTAGACAGATGTCGATTCCTCCATGTTGATTAACTTGCAAATGCTGATTTTGGTTGGTTTTTAGCCTTTGTCCTTGGCTTGATTTTTATGGCTGCCCTTTGTCATTGTGAACTGTTATCATCCGCTCGGTTGCTTTCTTCATATAATGCCTCTATACTCCGCTACCTATTCACGTTTACTTCACTGTGACCCTACTTTTCATAAAGACGAAAAGTTCGATGCGGCAAAGGCAGTGATCGACACCGCATTGTTGAACCTGCAACCCCTTACCACCTTGAGCCTCTTGCTGCAGCGCTTTCATCGCGATCACGAATTCGGACATCACTGACGGTCTGTCCGTGAGGTTATGGATGCGGTCGCACAGGCTCTAGAGGTGGCAGAACCTGGTAAAAATGTGGTTCTTGTTGCTTGTCGATGCTTTAGAGAAGGGAAAGAAAGGAACTTTGAGACTTGCTTTGTCCGAAATGCATGTGTTTTGCTCGGATTAAATTGGACTTTTCTTGCTAATCGGTAGTCAGTTTTAATTTAACATCCAAATATTTGTTTTTCTCCTTCGAGTCAGCTGAAAGCTGCTGAAGATTCTTGCCAGCTGGCTATTACCTCGATGCAGATCCAGGTTTTCCTTTACCGATGTTGTATCTTAGGATCTGTGAGGCATCTGAAATATCACCTACGCGTGATTTACCCTTTCAAAAATTAGTTAGCCTTATTGACTAAGAGTCTGAACTACCGAAACTGGCGTTTGAACACTTTGAGTTGCACTGGTTCCGGTTTTACACCGCGGTCATGATATAACCTGCTGCCAAAAACTCGTCAACCTTATGAGAATCATCTACCGTTTGTGTATTCAAAGTCAAACAATATTTTTTCGCCGATCGCCTTCACTTTTGCCGTTACCAAGTCGTAAGGCGCTTTGTAATGCATCGGATGGTTGGAAGAGTTCGTACGGTTTCTGGTGTAACCCGTTGCAGCACGTTGTGAATCACGTGCATCAGTATCGATGCGATGCTTTCTGCTGTTTGATGCTTTGATTTCTGTTACCTTTGGGTTGAAAGCAATTGGGATGTAATGCATTTTTAGAGCTGAGGTAAAGCCTGACATTCTTCGAACATTTTTGCATAGCATTTGAATAGGTGCAGCACGTAGCATCGAAACGTACCGCTTGTAATTAACTGGGTTAAACGATTTGGTTTTTGTGATGATAAGCCACCCGAAGGACATCGCATTTGGGGAGGCTCCCTATTTTGAGTGACAAAGAATTACATATGACTTTTGTCCGATCTCATTTGAGACTGATGTGTCAGCAGCGATGAGGCAATTGGTTCACTCCTACGCCGGCATCGAAGTGGCTGTCGTTGTGGAGGTTGGGCATCCAACTGTCATTTACACGCCATACAGTAGGATTGATAGGCCATGTAATTGTTGGTCGCACATCTCCTTCACGCCCATGCAGGGTGGATGGCTGGCCGAGTGACTGACTGGAAGAATGGCTTTTGCTGTCACGGTTGCTAAGCAATCAAAAATTTCATCACTGTTTTCTCTCAAACCATCTACTCGCGGATCTAAAGCGCGCACTACCCTGTGCCTAAAAGACTATGCTTTGCTCGTGCTTGTGATGGGCTGCAGACTCTGTTGCCCACAAGAAATCATTCACTTACAAAGTCCGAACGTTGCTGATGTCCTCGATCTATCTGCTTGGGGAATTCGCTACAAGTGGGGGATGTTTGGGAAAACTTCTTGAAAATAGTAAGCTCAGCGAATCGGTCAAAGGGCAGTGCTACGCCTAAAAGGCAACACAATGCTTTGTAACGTCAATTTTGCGAGAAATCGAAACAACTTATGGAACTAAATTGCAGTAATGCAGTGCCGTACGATTTTGGAGTAATTCGATTTCGCTTGGTTGGCATGCAGTGTTAAAAATGATTCCTGGAGCGTTGAGGGACTTGCGTAATAAATGACAGAATGTGAGTTATGATACTGTGCTGGTGCCTGCAGAAGTCATTATCTCCTGCTTTGTTAGGCAAGAAAAAAGGGAGGCACATTAAACTTATTTTGAGCACATGCAAGCGATGAAACTTGGATTGACAGGGAACGTAAAGTTTTGTCCCATAATGGGCATTCTGTGCCTATTCAACCTACATGATAAGAGCTGTGCAACAAGTCAACAGGGCAAATAATTGGTGGTGTGGATTTACAAATGCCAAAGGCAACCAAGAAAAGGGGATACAAGTGAAAATATATTTTGCAATAACGAAAGCTGCCATGGATAAGGTCGATTGGAATGTGTTAAATCAGGTTAGCACTCCACAGTTAACATGATCCAAGTTCGTGAGACGATGAGTTGTTCATTCTTAGTTCATTATCGCAGCCTACGCGCGTCCACAGTTCATGCTGCATCAGCTCAGGATAGTCGGCCTCAACGTACACTGGAGTGTAATTTTGCACCGCAGTTGCCGCCTGCAGTGAAGTCCAACTGCCCATTGTTCGGTTGCGATTGCATTTAATCACCTACCAGCAAAAGGCGATTAAAGAAACATGAATTAATGCATCAAACAACTGTTAGGTCTCGCGATTGCGACACAGCATTTCCCATTCTTTAGAAACAAAGGCAAAATTGAAAGACCTCGTTCCTTCGTTAGAAAAAGCATAGCATCAAAACCCTGCAAATGTTGTGATGTTGTCGCAAAATTACAAAAGAATATGCAAAGTGGAGTGCCAAATATAGCCATGCTACGATAAAACCCATATCCTTACACAGAATATTCATAAGACAACTGTCGAGTTCTGTGATGATGAATACAGCCTACCTCTTTTCGGCCTCGTGGCTATTGCTGCGAATCATAACATTCGCTTTCATATATAGACACGTGAGCTTCAATATCATTGGCTAGTTATTAACAGACCAATTTAAATTTAGGAATGGTGGAGTTTAGTAGCCAGGATGCACGCACACTCTGTGAGTAAGATTTTTCGTAATAATGCCAGAGACGTCAGCTCGCCTCCTCATGACTTTATGAAATTCGATGGCAGTTCTTCCAGTCGACCTAAGAACTGGTCAGTGAAAGTCAGTGGAGATAGACGATGAGGAAGTATTTTTGTGTCTAGCCACTGGTAAGTGCAGACTAATACGTTCCTGCTCCATTGTCGTGCATTCTCCGCAAGTATTTAGCAGTAGGTGCAAGTCGCCTATACGAGTTTATGATCAAACGCAGATCACAGTACACAAACAGAACCAACTCTGCACCTCTCCTTATCTTTTTTACTACCACCAGAATTTCGCATGCGTTTCATTAAGTATTGTGGCTTTACACCAACGTAGTTTCAGCTCGATAAAATCAACGTTGCAAGGATGGGTAATGGACCGAGTATTTTAGATGATAAAGATAACAAACGTTGTTCTAATGCAAATACCATGGCTCCATGAAAGAAGTAGTCAGTGCCATCATATCTACAATTCAGTTAGCAAAGAAATAAAGAGGGCTTGGCAAACGTTCCGTAAATTACCCATTATTCGTGACGAAAGCATCGTTGGTTCCATCAAACACAAAGAGGTGAATATCTCAACACGTTCATTCCATCCATTTTTAATTTTGACCAACTATCGCTTCAAAAATATTTTAACTCCATGTTTCTTCTTAGATATTTTAAATTTAATGCCTCGAACATTGTATATTAAATCTGATTCTACTATCCAACCTGTTGTGATGACCCCACACCCGCCCTAACATCCTAAATATTTGTGGCATCTTGATGGTGTAAAGCATGCAGAAGAGACGTAAAGGAATGCAGTAGTGCCTCATTTTCGCCGTTGCTTCCTTTCTGAATGTGGACCTTCATACAAAATGTAGTAATCGAGGTCTACTCTTTTCTGCTTCATTCAAAAATGCAGCCAGAAAGATCATGCTGGCAACGTGATGGTCGATTACACCACGTGAGAAAAGCATTTATTCGCTTCAATGTTCTCTAGTCTAATTAGTCTTATCCGACGTTGACATGACCGCAACGATGAAAGATTCATCAGCACCTGGTTTCAGCAAAATTAATGAATTTCTGATTCCTCGAAACGATGAAGATGAGAATTATATCAGAATCAAATATGAAATAATCCGATCAAGCGTTTATTTACACTCACCTTCTCAACAAATGCTCAATCCGATGGAGCAGCTAGAATAGCACTGCGGTTTATGACTGGCACCTCGAAATCACCTTCGTTGAAGTCGAGGCGAAATTGCTTTATGTGTGCATGATAGGAATTCTTTAAGTCAAGTAATTAGTGGCTGAACATTAGCACTTCACATGTGTAGAGGCGACAAAGATTATAACTTCTAAATTCCACCGAAACATGCCTTGTGCGCAGTTGCAATGCGACGCACGCACAAAAATGTTAGGAGGAGGCACAAAGTCGCACCGTGTGTTGATATCAACACACATATTTGTACACATGTACAACGATTGTGGATTAAAATGCAAAAAATTCTTTTTCATAATGTTTTGCGTGATTTCATGCAAAATGAAAACCACGCTTTTAATATGTCTGCTCCTTTAAGCCACAATAATTTACAAGTCTGCACAAATGTATTTTACTCATTATCTTTACAAGCGTTGCCTCTATGTTGGTAATAACAAAAACTCAATGTTATCTCTGGATTCCCAACACGATGCACACTTTACTACGTCGTATTTCTAGATGATCGCCCACATAATTGGTGGGTCATAATGGCCACATACATCCTCACTACTCTCACTAACGTTTGGAGACTTACAGTGAAAATTCGGTAAAGGTCACTGCAGCTGGCTTCGTCCTTTGTGTTACCCATGATTATTTTATGCTAACGAACTCCTAATCAGTTTAAGCCTGTCTCAAAAGCACTCGTCTTGCACTGCAATGATGACTGAAGGTGTTATGACTATAAAATGAAGAGGGCACTGAGCCACTTTTGCAAGTGAAATCTTAGAATGTAAGACGAATTTAGGAGCAGAACATGGGTTCCGTTTATGTTCTGTTGGAGCAGAGCATGGGTCGATGCAATCTTCCATTTGATATTATTGCTCCCATTGACTTGAGCAAGCTAGAAGGTGTAACGAGACATAGGCAATCACAGTGACCCATGACGACGGGTCGCAAAATGTGTTAGCACTGAGTTGTCTGCGTAAGATGATTCGAATTCTTGTACCCAAACAAGTTTGTGCGCATCCCTAAAAAGTGGCTATAGTTTTAAAAGGTGTAAGTCAACCCTTCGTAAATAAATTAAAGAAATTAAACTAAAATCAACTCAGCAAAAGCCATTTGGGCGCGATCACGGAGAAATTGAGGTTGAAAGCTTTGATTTAAACGAAGGTCTCTCATTTTGGTAGCGTCAACAAGAGGCTGTGCGTGGGCTGATGTCACCATCGACATGACTAGTGCTGAAGTGCCTTCAGAGTTAAACAAAGGCGCATATTATGTCACCCCCTCCATACGTTCCTTCATACTATTAGAACCAACTCAGATCTGTCCCTTTTTGGGAATTGGTATTCCTTTAGCAAAATGCACCATGGATGGCATGGAATATGTGCTCTTTCTACGACTGTTGCTTGAAGCGAAATAAACAATTAAATGTGACTCGTCAATAGCACTAAGCACTTAATGGCGTAGCATAACTGGGACTGAGGTCAGCTGGATGACAAATGGCCAGATTCTTAAGGCTGTTTTAATAAAAAATTGTTTCAATATTTAATGGCATATCCCAGAGTTCATGAGCTGATTTGTTTTGCGGACAAGAATTTCCTCGATAAGTTATCAGCGATGCAGAGAAAGTGAGGAGAAGTCTGTCCGCCAGATGATAAAATTGCCGCATACCGACCCATCTACTTACCCAGAACTTGGCTAGTAATGTGCATTGAGAGAAGAGATTTCGCCTCGTCTCGTCCACGCAAAGCAGCACGTGTGCATTTAAGCTGAAGTTGCACGTGATGTTGGTAAACAACAAACACTGCAAAGGTTGTCTATCACTTTACTAATCCATAGGTAAGCAAACTCAATGGTGTCCTCAGGCTCCACTTCAACAAGCAGCACTCCATGCTCATAAAACAGCTAAAGGGCACGCCAAAGGGTCGATTACAGCACTTAGAAATGAAGCCAATGCGGCACATCAAAGGCAGAACAGTACATCCCAAGGCAAACACTTCCAAAGTGGACAAGTGTTTTAAGGGACTAGATCTTGAGCACTTCGTCCATGGAAACCAAACGCTTAATCGTTGAAGTGATCGAACAACATCATTCCTCAAGTGCTGCAGAAGGCTGAGCAGAAATGGCGTAGCAAATATAAGCAGAAAACACCGCTCCACATGACTAGTTAACAATGCACTTCAACCCAAGGAGGCACCCCACGTACCGATCTCCCTTCACATCACAAATGTGATAGCACCATGGGAAACAGCAACGCAGAGCCTACGCTCGTAGCTCATTGTCCCAACGCGACTGCGACTTTAACGCTGACAGTCCGTCATTAACCAACAAGCTGGTAATCCTTCACGCGGCTTACGAATAAATACAAGGAATGATGGAGCATGGAACTGCAATCGGAGCATTAACACGAATAAAGGCATGGATTGCGTGTAGTGCTCCAAGAGGCACAAGACTTACCTTCAAAATTAGTTTTTGACATTTACAAGCCTATTTTGGCTTTTGTCAATGCACATTATAAAGCCAATCCCTACTAAGCCCACTATTTCAATTTGTTTACTCATACCATTTAATACTTCTTAGTAGTAAATAGTCCCTGAAAAAGGTGATGTGGCTGAGGGAAAGGGGTGAAAAGTTGTATTCAATGTGACTGCTCTTGCAACGCTAATTTGCCATCAATATGCTTTCCATCATGGCAAAGGCCGTAATTTCGATCCGGCCACCATGTCCATCAACACATCTCCTACGCACCAACGCATGCATACGCTCATTCATTTGTTCAGGAGCGTGGTAAGTCTCATGAGCGACACAGAGAAATCATTGGTAATACGATTCATGACCGTATGAAGATAAAGTTATTAAATAATCTCCTTCTGGAAGCCCGTATTTCATGGGTCGCTAGGTTTCCACGCAAGAGGTGCGATCAAAATCACAAATCATACGTGCACACGCAAAGATGAAATGCGGTGCAATCAAACGCAAAGCCAGGCGCATGAAATGTATGCAATCGCAAAACTGCGGATAGAAGGAGATAGATATATTGGAGCTTCAGGATTAAAGGTGTGGACGATTGAAATGTGGGAGATCGGACTTGTAGCCAAGATTGGGTTAGCATGCCGACGTCATAGAGAAGGTAGTTGCGGGTTGAATGTCTAATGCTTGACGGCTTTTATGATGCAGGCTCATTCGCAAGTGAGACTAATACGGTGATTACAGTACTTCTGGTAGACACATCAACACACAAGGAAGCATTCAGCCAGTTGTTTGCCCTTAGCCACACCTAGGTGGTCCCATTTAAACTGACTGTAACAGCTGAACTCGAAAACTAATTTTCTTTTTCTATTCTATCAAGTCGCCTCAGACCCATCACTAGTTACCTGTTTGCCAGTGACTGGCATGCGGAGCAGCAAACGAGCAAAGGAAGAGGTCGTAGGATGAGTCCCATCGAACAGAATTGAGATATACGCCACTCAGTAAAGCGAATTACGAAGGTGGCGTACAAATGGAGAATAGAAAATAGGTGATCCACCAGGTGCTAACGTCAAATGTGAGAGAAAAGTTAAAAATGATTAAGCTCAATAACATCCTTTTGGAGTACTTTGTGTGAGTTCATCTGCCAACCACTGAAACGTGGTGTTCAGTAAATCGCGAAATCCTGTTGCCTATGAATGTTGTATGAACATCCCAAAGTTCACATTTGTGGTTGTAGAAAGTGACGCCTTCCTATTCTTAGATAAAATGTGTTTGCCGTAAAACCAGATGAGTGTTAAAGAAGCTAAAACTCTTAGGGACTTGTGGGGAGCAGATGAGATGGTGTAAAATGGAATTAGTAGAATATGCAGTTAAATAGGAGAGTTAAGAGGTGAATGGTGATTAGTAGAGGGAGATGGACGTCAGCGATAGCTATGTACAGGTGCCTCGTGGATTTAATCACTCTACTGAGGTTAGGCTACGTCGGTCTGAGTTAGCACACAGGGCTGTGACGGAAGTGGAACGCTAGGGGTTGCTGGTTTATTTCGATGCACTCAAATCGGCTACACCTCATTTTAGTCTTCTTTGCTGCTCTTTACTCCTCTCCACACATTTGTGCTATTTCGTATAGTCAGTTTCTATCCCATCATGTCACATCCTTTTCCACTATATTCGACTGCATATTATCTTGCGCATACCTTACTAATATTAAATAAGGTAGTGCCGAAGGCGGTGGCGGTAGTGGATGCTGTATTCGTGGTGCTGTCGACGGTCTCATCAGAAGGCGGATGAGTGCAAGCGCGTTGAAGTATAGTTCATGGAAGGCTGATGTTTAGTTCGCATTTACAAATGCATCGTCAATTGCACAAAGCGCTGCAAAGAAAGTTGCTATTTTGGTAAAAATTAATTAATGCAAATGAAAAAACATTGTTGGTGTAGGGCAGTTTAAAATTCAATGTGTCTCTTTTGACTTTGTTTTCTTCTGCATTTCTTCCGGTTTTATTTAGTTAGTACGTTAACTACTTTGGAGTGTATCTTTACAATGTTTTTATGTTCTTTTGTGCTGTAGTTATTTCTTATGTACCCACGTCCCACAGCAGGTGTTTGGGGAGTTTAAGACTTACTGCAGACCAATTACCACATCTTAGCGAACATTCAGCACAACACATTACAATTAGCACTAGCTGAACGATTGAAGCACTTCCTGTAGACACAGCATCACAAAACGTCTAGACAATTAGTTTGTTTGTTTAGGGCTGCTGAGGGATCCGTCCACCGTTGCGTTGGTTGCTTCAGCCATTCAATTGTGTTCAGTTACTACTTGATTGGATCCCGTTTGTACCTCGTCTTCCATGCTCTCGCAGCTGGTCCCCACAAATGTACACAGAAACATCTTTGCTGAGCATTGAGAACAAATGTGGTGGGTGACTTGCAGCAAATGCTCATGACATTGTCGATGAGACGTACCCACGCAACAGTAAAAGCAACAAATCAAAATTTCAACTTATCAATCGCCTTAGGTAGCAATGCACCTCTGACTTTGATGTGCGAGACTTGATAAATTAGGTTGGAGTGGCACTCGAAGAGACTACTACTTAAGGGTACATGCAAAAAACGGACCTTGTTATCAGTGCTTAGCAAAAATTCCTTACTCAACCAAACGTAACAAGAACTTAACATTGATCCTGCTACTAAACAAGGAGTCGGTATGTTCATCTATACATACGCATTTCCCAATTTTATTATTGTAGACAAAAGAAAAAGCAATTTTGAACCGCTAGTGGGTACCGCATTTTGAAATGATTGCTCCATGCGAACCAACTGAAATCGCTCTCTATTTTAACGACCCCATACAAACATGTAATACCTTGATCGTGATGGCTATTTTGAAGTCCTTAACCATTTGTGAGGAGTCATCCATATTCTGCGACGACACGATTGGGCGCCAGCAGATACAGTCAAGCTGCGAGTGCAGTCTTGTTGATTTGTCCACATGGAAGCGAATGGCAGACGCTGTAGTGTGCTGACCACTTCATGCGAGCCTCGCAGTCATCACGAATAGCCTGTGTAGAAAGTGGGAATTTCATGGACCATATTGGAGCTCGTCAGCATCCAATGGCTCACCAGAGTCATTGCATATTTTGCATACAATTTTTATGCAAATTAGGATGGGTCACTAGGTTTCCCATTCGAAACGGCAATACTTTGTTGGTAAGTCGTATTCTAATTATGGCGTTCAAGCATACTAATGGTCTAAATGCATTCCACTTTATGGGACATGATTTAAGTAATTGCTGTGAAATAAGAGGCGTTCGCAAAAGAGGAGTGTCGCAAAATGCTGTGAGATGGTGAAGTGTGTTGGCAAGCTATGCTTCATTTTGAATTTATTGACTGTGGCATCCTGAATGCACTGGATACTAAATCACCTGACGTCAACAGACAAGTACATGATCTACTGAAATCAAGTTGCTATCAGTGTAATGCCTCGAATTTGACGAATATGCAGTTAAACTTCAAACCCTACTGCGAAAGCTGCAACCACATATTTAACCAACCAAACGACCAATTCTACCACGTTTTTGCGTCAAGGTAACTTCGTGCATCATGAATTTGTAAGAGGGTCACTCGTTACAAAAAGGGACAAGCTGCCATCTCGTAACGGGTGGAATTAGGCGATGCTTATTATCGTCGCAAAGCATTAAACTAAAGCTTTAGCATCATCATAGTGACGCTCTAATTATACGCAAGTAAAGGAGGTTTGATGCAACTTAGTTCTGTTGTCATGGCCTGTCCCAAGTTGAGTCAGTGCTAATACGATCGCAATTTTATTACTTTACTCACTCGCTTCAAAGTGGAATTTTAGTGCTGCCTAAGCATAAGCGATTTTGAAGGAAGTAATTACTGCGCCCTGAGCCACATGAATGAGGAGGTGAAAGCGGTCCTTGCTTATATTCACATGTTTTTGTGATAACTCGCATGACCACTGAGCCCAAAATAGTGCAATCAATTGCTTTTACAACACTGATACAGATTTAATGGCATTGGAGGGCAAAACATAAGTAAGAGTATGGTATGTGTTGTAAAAATATGCTGGGATGCATTGCGTTTTTGAGTACCTGCACGGCGACCAAATTATTTCCATGCCAAGTAAAGGCTTTTTGATGAAAGGAATAGAGCTGACTCAGTGTGGAAGGTATGGCCTGCGTCACTACACTGCATCAGGGCATGACTATGGTACACTGCACAAAGATGTTGATTCTTTTCACAAATATTTTAATAGAAGACTGTAATCTGAACTCATGTGTTTCATAAATTTGAATTCTAGTCTTAAAGTCAACAATTTCCAGTTGGGTATAACTCTTAACAAAAGTTTCCTGTTATGCATCGCCTATATATTTTCACACCGCCCAAATAAATCGCCTTTACATTTATGTGAATCAACTGGCATGTGGGTGCACTTTTCACCAATCAAAGGATAAACAACTGTTGTTGATTAACTCAAAAAAGCTAACCCACACATACGCCCTGTATCTGCCACCTGCGCATTTACTACGTCTAAGTGGAAGTCATGTGGTCAACCTGCACCGCGAATTCGCATTCATTGTTGATGTATGGATAGCCCAACTGTTGCATCATCACCCTCACAGGACATCTCTGTTAATCGTTCTTGATACATTGATCTTGAGCGATTCGTTTCACTACTGTCCATCACAACTATTTGAAGTGGTCTACAAGAGAGCGTGACAAAAGGCACGGTCCTACTTTAGCCTCAGAACCGAATTAAACCATATTCTGTTTCAACCTAATCAAGAAGAACAGCATAGGGTACCGCATCGGTGCTGATGCATGTGCCCTATGAGCCCCAACAAGTGCCGCTAGGAACCACGGTGCACAATCAGGCCTCCCGCAATTAGAGATCACTAATTGTACATACAATGGGCAAAGAGATATTGTTAGGCCGTAAAAATCAAACCTGTAAAGGCATTTAACAATGTGTAGCCAGAACATAGTGGACAAATTATAACCGATGAATTCCGTGGGTTAAGATCGGAGCGACTACTAACCAAGGGCACTAGTTCGGAAAATTGAAAATCCAGGCAATCAATCCAAAGGCACGGAATTTCGCAAAATCATCCACAACACAAGTTTGGTGCAAAATAGGATGTTAAACAAATATCCAAAAAAGTAGTACCGATGCTTCGTGTGTACAAAGGTGACTTATCCAGGGTGATGGACCAGGTGTTTTGCCAGATTCTGGAGCCTATCGCATAAGCATTGGGGAATGTGAGGACACGTCCAAGTAAAGGTCGACTGATAGGAACCTTCATATGGGGATTCGAAAATAAATGTGGAAGAGTGTATGGTTGCAGACATAACAAAAGTCATTTTAGAAAGTACGTATCAAAAGTGAAATTCACTACAACCACCGGAATGTTTGCGTTGTTCACTACCAGATTCAGATTTGCTTCTGATGGGCACTTAAACTTCTGTCGGTTCCACCCTCGAAGATGATCCGCCATACAAGTGGTTCCATTGATGACACTATTAGGGCGCGCATGTGTTCAATCGGACACAGGATTGGGCACCCGAAGCGGATCGTGATGTGCTCTAATGTGCAAGCGATTGAGGATTTGTTGCGACATTGTGATATGTCGCTTTAGCAGCAAGCATTAAATACGGCTTGTACTCGGTTCCTTCCACAGTCTATTCTACATCCACGTTTCAATTTAATTTCATTTATTAATGTCGTTGTGATTTGAACGCCGAAAGTTTAACACAAGCAATTTTATGCTCAAAACTTCATAAAACCATACTAAAATAAAATAAATGTCATGCCACTCATTGTCACGTGGGATCAAATAATCACGCAGCTTAATACAACCCATCGATTGCATCGTGCGACCTCACAAAACACGCATTTGCCCCCCACGTGACTAAGCCTCATCTGTGAGTTGATTTGAGGCATGATCTGATGACACGCCAGACGGCATTACGACAAAGCCTAAGGTGACAACGCCTCCGTCTTTATGCTCACATCGCCATGCCATGCATTGTACCCAGCATTTTATGAGACGCTAAAACGAATCACATACACGTCATGCTGACAAATAACACTGTAAAAAGTTAAAAACTTAGCTGAGATGGTGCACGTCCTTCTGCATGAGCCATTTTTGACTAATACTCCGTCAACGACACCCGTGTCGTGGCCTACAGAGGGTTCGTGCCAGGTCCACTTCATTCAACAGTGTACAAGTTGACTTGATCTCCGCCTCCACCGCCTCCTTTCGCCCCTTCTTTTCCGTAGTTTGCTTCCAAGAAGCAATAAGCCATTATAAATAGCACAAATTTACTTTGCACGCAAAATCAATAAGTATAAAAGTGTATATTAAGAACGTGCAGAGTACATTACAGTGGAATCTTAGTGGTATCTGGCCCATTTAATGGCCAACTCAGGGACAAATATCTCAGCTATCGCCACCTGATGAAACTCCGTTTTGTCATCAGAATTTAAGCAGTAGACCTTCCAATCGATTGGAGGATTCCCCAATACATCGCCTTCAACCCCACTCGGTCGGCAGACCACTTCATTCACGCGGTGCAAAAGGCTGTGCTCTGAGGTCACTCCATTGGTCATGCTGACAAGGACCAGTGCCTGGTGGTGGGCAATAACCCCTTCGATGCTCCCCAAATTAATTCGAGCATTGTTCCGATTCTAACAACAAAATACCTACAATACAGTGTTACTTGACTCAATTCGATCTCTCGGGATACTGCTGACACCTTGCCGGTTGCGATAAACCACACTGCCAATGAAGAAAACTCATCACATTATGATAAGCACATAGAGCTGGGAATCGAGAAGGTAGTGTCATGCCTATTGATGATGTCGAGCTAGCATTTACCGTACAGATAACTCAACAACTCTGTATCGAGTGCGAAAGAAATACACAAGCACATACGTCACGCAATTATCCGCTCTGACATCATTAAGCAGAGGGTGTTGGCGAAGAAGCTTGTAGTATTTCAACGGTAATGTAGTCGCTCCAAGGATTCCTTTGAAGCCGCTTGTCTGTGTAACGATCGACTAAACCACTGGTGTGAATTAGTACCGTAGAGCTATTACTACGATGTAACAGCCATTTGATTGCAAGTCCAGAGTGCAGCATGACTTGTGTTTCAATCAGCTCCGTTTGATCAGCGCATGCTGAGTGCCGTCTAATTTCTCACATTGCATTGCCAAGCATTTGTAGCTCCCGTCCGTCCTCCTTCGGCTTAGACCTAAGAAATAAATGGAGACGTATGGTAATCAATGAGCAGTGAAAGTTGCAAGAATACAAACGTTTGAGAGCACTGTATCAAAGATTTCGGCTGTCGCTTCATAAGATGCACCTCATCTTCCTACTCGAATTGTGTCTGCACTTCCTTGCACATCTCAATGCTGCTCGACTATATTGGCGGTGGTACATGCAATTACTCTTGGAACTGCTGAATGTTTGCTAAGAATAACTGATCCCACTGACGAACTCCGAAGCTTTAACCTATGCTATTCCGACGCCTGACCCGACGTCATTGTAACGCTTAACAGCTGTAGGTAATTCCCGCGATGAGGATAATACGTGCCACGTGCTGGAAGCATGACATTCATAGGCAGGGAGCGTCCCCCTATTCTGCTCATAGTCGTCTAGCTGCTATTTCGACTCCCCTCTGGCCATGCCAGGCTTCGCTCTTAATCTCAATGCATACATTTGTGCTACTGCTAAAAAGACGAGATACGGTGTAGCATGCTATGAATCGCCTGGCGGAAAAAGTAAGCAATAATAGAATAGACGAAGTGGGTGATATAAAATTGTCTGGCAATTAATGCCTCTAGTGCTGATAGATCTATCCGAATGGATGAATAGGCTCGTGAAGAGTTCGCACTACTCCTGGTGACATCGTAAGTCACTCGAGTTTGGAAGCTGTGATGCAGTACACGTGGAGAAGGGATGAGAGGTTGATTGCAGCGCCGATGTGAATGGGCTAATACGAGTCTGTCATTATGATTGAGTGAACGTCAAAAGAAAGGCGCAGGTTCTACAAAGAAGAAAGTAGGTTTCTGAATATGCATTTGCTTTTTGCCACCTAACTACAAGTATGTCTGCTTCAACACCGAATTTATTTCCGTGTAAGATAATTTCTGCGAAACCTCGACTGACTTATTTTACCATGCTTCGAATACAAAAACCCTCCAATAAATAGGCTCGTTAAAGAACGAAAGAGAGGAATTACCAGCAAGTTTGCAAAAAATTTACGAAAACGCTCTTAAAAGGCCGTTTAGGTGGCAAGAAAACAAGGACTAAGTGCATTTCAGTGAGGGCAAGAAATGCACCATCCTATGGCGATAAAGACGAGCTCATTTAAATAAATCTTATAGTACACTTGAACGACCTACATCCATTTAATGAAAGCCATGTTTTGAGCCGGAAGGCCACGCTGATTAGGACTAGGATCAAAGTATATCACGAAGATGAATTTGTAGTTTACAAAAAGGATTCTATCAAGAAGACAGAAACAGCTTAGTTGGGATGAAAAATGGAACCGTGAGTGCCTCACAAGACTAACCATCCGCAGTTCTAAAGCCAATGCTTCAAAATTCCCAAAGGGGCTTTTTGGAGCTGACAATAAGGGATATTGCCAAAAACGTGAACCTTGACTGCAGTTGCGCTTGAGGTACAGTAGAATGGTTTTAATGGAAGCTGAAGTTACTTGCCTCAAACTAGCCCTACACTTTGCTAATTACATGAGTTACTGCAAGGCATTAGTCACTGTTGTTTGCGGGCTCAGTCCTACGCCATTGTAAGGCCTAACAGCTGGTCATAGCGTGATGGGGTCACGACAGCTAGAAGGGGAGGCGGGGTACCTCTGATGGCTTAGTAATAGCCAGACTGCTCTCCAAACTCCCTTCGATCAAATCTTTTCACATTACACGTATGTACGTCTTTATGAGGAAGTCGAGATATGACACATGATTCTATCCCTTTCTCCTGTGGGCTACGCATCGAAAATGCAAGACCATAATTGCCCTTTATTAAAATGCCTCGTAATTGATTGTAGAGAGTAGGCGGAGCATCGCATCTCATGCAGTGGTTTAAAACCACATGATTGAAGTTGATCTCAACGAATGACATAAGGCGAATTTCGAAAGAAGTTGGCGTGTTTGGCATCGGAGCGGTAAACTCAGAAGAATGGTGTGAGGACTTGCTTCAAATGGATCCACATCAATTAATCACCTGTTACCAAATCCGTGGTTAAATGTCGTGGATTGACCCCGAGTGCCGTGGTTTTCTTCACCAGTCATTCCATCAGGTCTAGATGGCACTTTAGCTAAATGTGAAGTAGAAGAAGGAACCAAACCAGTTAAATGGGCTTTTCTGTCCCACGGGATCTTGTGACGCATTAAAAGATGAGTCAAATCAGGAGATAATGCTTTTAATGACCAATGGATTCCCTGATAAGTGTGCGTTTGCTTATATGGGACACAAAATAAACCAGCAGAGATGCTGGTGAAAATATATCCATCCATTATCACAAACAGCGATGTCAGAGTGCATACATGTTGCCTAACTAGAGGGATGACTGGAAGATTGTAGGGCATGATTGGGCAATAGAGGGACAAGGTAGAATAAGAAGACAGGGTTAGGGAGAAGTGCTGGCCTCCAGTGATGCAAACAATGATGTCATGGTATACAGAGGGCGTAGCGCTGATGCCGATCTAGTGTAAAGGAACGAAGTCTATTAGTAAAAAATTAAAATAAAAGATTCAGAAAGAAAGGTTTAATAACAAACTCAATAAAAAAAACAAAAGCACAGAAAACAAAATCAAAAAGAATAAGATTAAAAAAATGCACCAATAGTAAAGTAAAATCCGATATTCAACACGAAAAGGGGTGGAATGTAAGTACAAACCTTAAGGTCAACCAATGAGACAGATTTAAAAAGAAAGAGATAGAGAGGAGACCAATAGAATCAGAGAGAAAAAAGTATATAAAGATTAGGAAGACGAAAAAAATCACAACCAAAGAGAGCGAGTAAGATGACAGAATACGGTGCCATAGCATCAAAAAGGGAGAGAGAACTGATCTAGCAATTCAATACGCCAAGGAATCCTCCACAACTGGTGATGGGACGTGAGCAGTGCAGCATTAGTGAAGTGAGTGAGCGAGTGTGGCGCTAACCAACAACGCTGACAGACATTCCTCAGTGCTGTTGCTAACGCGCCATGCTCTCTCACACCACACTCCTCTCTCTTTTCCTTCTATCATCTATATGTCTCCATCTCCTACCCACACCCTTCATTCAACTCCTCACTTTACCCACTCCCACACTCACATCCACCCACACAACCACCCACCCACTAAATTACTTACTTACCTACTCTAGTTTCCTCACTCACGCTTACTTTGAACCTCCTTCTAGCAAAATATAATCAAAGAAATACAAATCAACGCATTAATCAACTTCTCAATCTTGCACCCCTAATACTGTATATTCCATCGTTGAAGAATTAAACAAATGGAGAAATTTTTCGTTTGTTAGAATACACATGGCAGTATGTTCTTCAAATTTTGTGATGTTATCATAAATTCACAAAGATTATGGTAAGTGGAGTGTAAAATACAGATATGGTGTGATAAAACTCACATTCTTACGCTGAGCATGCATTGGACAACTGTCGAATTTTGTGATAATTAATGCAACCTACCTCCTTTGTGTCTCGTGGATCACGGTATTCGCTTTCATATCCAGACTAGTGAGCTTTAGTATCATTGGCTGTTTACCAACAGACCAATTTAAGTTTATGGACGGTACAGTTTAGTAGCCCAGATGCACGTCCACTGTGTGGAAGCAAGAGCTTTCATAATCATGCCAGTGGCGTCAGCTTGCCTACTCATGACTTTAGGAAATTTTGTGATGGTTCGTCCAGTCTACCTAAGAACTGATTTGTGAAAGCTGGTAAAGAGAGAGACAGCGGAAGGGTTGTTCGGTGCTTAGTCGACAGTGATTGCAGGCGAAAACGTTCCTGTTCCATTTTCGTTCAGTGCGCATCGGTGATTGGCAGCAGTTGCAAGTCACCTATATTTCACACAATCGACTCATCGCCATGAATCATTGCTATCACTCATATTTGATCTCACCTAGCTTGCTCATAGCAATAGGAGCAATAACGTAAAACGGATACTTGCATGGACACATGTTCTGCTCTAACACTATTTATTTTTGCCTGTACCTTGACTCAGACTGTTCCGACATGAGACTAGTTAAATCGGTTACCAAATTTTTTTTATTTTTCTGATGCACCCAAGAGCATTTAAGCAGAAGAAACAGTGTGCATGCAAAATAGCCAAATAAATGGAATGGAATAAAATCAATGAGAAATAATAATTACTTAGTGGCAGTAGATATGGCGCAATCTCATTCGTCAATCCATACTTCAATGCCTTGAAGCAAATCTGTTTTGCAGATCACATTTCGCCATTATTTTTTTTCATTTTATTAAAAATCTGCACAAGCAAAAACCACTACTTTTGAATTTGTCCTACATCTAAAGATAGCGCTTGCAATACTGGCATAGTGCCCTTTCCAATTCATAGTCACAACACCTTTAGTCACGATGAAAAGTTGATTTGCCACCTAGGTGAAGAATCGTCTCATCATTCTGAGACAGGCTGTGGTTAACTAGGATGATCAACTCTATTCCCTCATCCACGGATGGTTGCATTGTAATAACTATTTGACCTGTCACACCCAGAGCCAACACATCTTACCATTTCAAAGTGGAAGCCCAAGTACAGCCAGATGTAACTCTACATGCCCAACTCCGATCCGAAGCAGAGAAAGTTCAAATCCCACCAAATGGGAGGATTACTGACGACCCACAAAAAGAGGGCTGGGAGTGATGTCTGTCTTCGGCAACTACCTCAGTTTTTTGTCTTGCAAGGGACCTTTAATATTGGAAGCAACACTGGCTGTGACCCATCTGGAAAAATTTCGTCACGGATTTCCAATAGTATGCTTGCGGAAAGAAGTCGGCAGTGTGGGCTGAAGCTCAACCCTACTGCACAAAACAGTTATATTCTGAGCTACCTTTTGAAACCTCAGGCCATGGGCTCCAAAATTTTCTTCCCATTTAGTCCGGCTTGACAGCCAGA